>JAWZYU010000032.1:50086333-50222333 GCA_038380435.1 Ryuthela nishihirai
TCATAGTGGTCATAAAACACTCATGAACAACATATTCAGTGCCAGTTTTGAAACAAAAACCAGTAAAAATTAAACATTTAAACGTCAAAACCATAGTACTCTTCAGTCTAGACATTCATGGCGACAGTTTCACCCCGAATGCATGCAGGGCTTCATCAAGCAATGTACAGTGAGATGTTAAAGGTATATAGTAGTCTCCCTCTATCGGTTATTCAACAAATTAAAATGCTGCTCGCACAACAGGAGATTCCATGCCGTAGATAGGGGTGGAATCTCTGTGTTGCACAAGTGGTCTTTATGCAAGTCAATAAAAAGTTTTTTGGCACATTGTAATTGAAACTTGTTAGTTGGTGCTATTAGAGGTTTATACGTCAAAGTATCAACTTTAATCTGATTTTGTATAACAGTCTGCGATAAAGCAGTGTTATAAGTTTTATTTTTAATGTCTGCTTGATGCTCGTTCATACGCTGTTCATATGTTCGATATATTTTTACGATATACATTCCCCCCCCCCCTAATTTGTCATCTGCATCTGGTATTTCGATTTCGTACACCCCCCTCCCTGTTGAATTACATTTATCTCAATCATTGATTAACAGATTTTTAATTGTGTTGTGTACTGTGTATGGCATATTTATATTATATTTCATCAACACATTTTTAAGTGTTTTAAATACTCCCAGTATGAAAGGAAAACTGTGTGTATATTGATTTCTATCCTTTATTTGTGAAGGATTCGGTTGGGATGTTTTTTGTACACAGAATTTAGCGGTTTTTTGAATCATTAACAAATGCATCAGGGTATCCTGCAAGTCTCATTATATTAGGTCAGTCTCATTATATTAGTCTCATTATAATAGTCTCATAATAATTTAATTCAGTGTGTAATATACTTTTATTAGATTAATATCTGTAGGCTATCAAAAAATACGTTTTTATGGCAGACTTTTTGTATCCAATGGGACGTATTGAATTATAAGGCATAATGTTAGGTATAAATGTTAACGGTATACAGCAGTGCTGCAAGATAGTTGATTACATTTAATTAATATATCCAGGAATGGTAATTCACCATTCTTTTCTGCCTCATGGGTGAATTTAATGGTTGGTAAAATGGCATTAAATGTATCAATTAATTTATTAAGTTCTGATATTAGGTGGTCCCAAAAAAAAAAATCAGTGTTTCGTCCCTGTACCTAAGATAAAGGAGGGGTTTAAATTTTGCATTTTTTAGAGCTGTCTCCTCAACATGGTGCATCACAATGTCAGCCGTAAGTCCAGACAAAGGGGAATTCAGACTGAGGGTGTCCCACTGCAAAAAGTGTTATTAAAATTAATACGTTACTACAATTTCCAAATTTTTACATCAATAAAATTCAGAATTAAATTCTCTTTAATTTGGTGTGTAACATGGCCTATTTCTGTTGATTAGTTATTTATTAAAAATATTCTAAAATTGACTTGTTTATTGGACTCTGCAACAAGCCTGGACTTTTCTCAAAGCATGGTACAGGAGAAAAAAAATACAAAAAGAAAGAAATGTTTACTTTGAACAAGAAAATTATTTTTCTTGTTATTCAGAAATAAATAACCTTTCTATTCATGTGCATTATAAGCATTTCTGTCTATTAGTTTGTTTTTTTTAATAATTTTTTATTTGTGTTGCCAGATGCATTTTTTACTACATGACTCTAAAAAAGTTCTATTAAAATAAAACTTGTCTTCTTTGTTAAACATTTTATTTTCAGAAAATTCTGAATTAAATGCTGATTAATTTGGCATATATTCATTTCATTTCATGCCATAATTCCTTTCAGTAGTTATTTGGCAAAACAGTTCTAAAGTAATTTTTTTTGCCTGATCAGAGTGAAAAAATAGTTGGACCTGGGAAGGGTTAATGAATGGCAAGGGGCTTTTGGGTATTTTTTTTTGGAAATTCCCAGTAAGAGGTCTATCCCTCTTACCAACTTTTACTTTAAAAACCCTTATCATTATTGTGTACCTCTAGTATCATTACAGATTAAAATGCATTTTTTTTTTTTAAGTTCTGTCATAAATGACCCAATACTATTTAAAAACACTGCAAATTTTCTTACACAATATGTTTGGGATGATAGTCCATCACTGAATTGTTCAGATAGAAACGCTTGAAATACTGAAATGATGTTCCCTGTAAATAAAAAATTGTACTAAATGACCAAACTTTTTTATAGACTACACATAAAGATGACTTCAAAAAACAAAGGCAAATACTCCAACACTGTACAACATATGAGTGTATAACATTTATTGCACTGAATATTTAATCATACTCTACAATAAAAAGACCTGAAAAAGAGGTATTTTTATGTAAATACAGTAGTGTTAATTAGAAATCAAATAATACTTGATATGATGGTAATGGTGATCATGTTGGAAGAGGTTAATAGGTTGTATTACTATTCAGTAGCATCAAGGGATAACAAAGACCTTTGGGGGCCTGAAAGAGATTGAAAGAGGTGGTAACAGCAGATTCTAGCAATTATTTAGACTCACAGCTACTTTGAATATTTAATTGTCATGATTATTAGCTGCATATGTTAAAAATAATTAAAAGTTCAGAGGAGTGCTTAAAATATTCATATAGAGCTATAGCAGTATAATGCCAACAGGGCAACTGCTCAATAACATCTAAAGTAATTCCATATTTTCTGTACCTGTTGGTAGTACAAATCTTGTAAGTCAGCCTTTCTCCTGTAAAGGCTGTCAGCAATGGAAAAAGGAATTATATTTACCAGTCCAGGTGAGTATATATAAGCTGGCACAGGTGCAGTCTTTAGCATGATGTTATTCCTTGCTCACTCTTGCTCCTTCAGAATATTGATGAGCTAGTGACATAACTGTTGTTGTCATTACTATATCTGCATACCAGTCCTTTTTTTCTGTGAATATATATTTGTCATTGTTGTTGTCAACCATTAGATGTTATTTCTTGCACCACTAAGCATATACGTTCTCACTTCTGGCTTAGTTATACTGATGTAATTAATACTATATCTTGCACATATCCTCAAAACTTAAAAATATTAATAGACTTTAAACATTTCTCAAAAGTCATAAAAAAACATTCACCCCTCATTGAGCTATGTGTTTCACCACCCTTCACAAACTTGTGGCATCATCAGGCTCTTTATTGTGTTTTACTCTTCCGTTATATATGTGTCTCATCGACTTCCTCATCCATTCGCACATTGTGTTTGCACATCTGCTCATGCAACAGGAGATTCCGCACTGCTGGTAGGGGTGGAATCTCTGTGTTGCAGAGTGTGTGTTTATTTGCATAAATTAGAATAGTTTCTGCATAGCTAAGTTGGAATTTAGTATTCAGTGCAGCTAATGGTTTATATGGTAGTTTATTATTTTCAAATTATTATCAATGATTGTTTGAGCTAATGCTATATTAGATTTACTATTACTGATATCATTGAAATGTTCCTGCATTCTGTATTCATATTTCCTATACGTTTTACCAATATATTTATTATGCCAATGTTGGCATTATAGTGCTATAGCTCTATATGAATATTTTAAGCATTCCTATGAACTTTTAATAATTTTAACTTGTAATATACAGCTAATAATCATGACAATTAAATATAGATTATAACAAGCTTATATTAAGACCATTAACCCTTCCAATGTCCACATCGTCTGTATATGTTTGGAGAATCTGAATTGAGAGGCCAAGGACGTATACATACGTTTTTAGTACAACAAAAAAAAAATCGATTTTTTTAAAAATAAAAATTGCTGTTGTAAATTTTTTTTTATATATATCTTATAAAAATATGTAATTCAGGCTTAAAAATAATATTTTGTTTTTTAATTTGATGCATATTTTATTAAACTACAATATAAATAATTTTATAAAGCCATCTGATTGCCATTTCTTAGAAGCACTAAACGATATTGCCAATTTGCTTGTTAATGTTCCTATTTACTGAAGCAACCTTCTGATTTAAGCTCACAAGTTTGATTTGAACTATTATCAACAAATATTTCCTTAAATTTTTGAAAAACTCTTAAAAATTAACAAAAAACTATTTTCAAAAACAATAGATTTTAGAAGTAATTACAAAATATGTACCCACCATTTTTTTTTCCATTTCACACTCTTTTCTGTCATAAACCTATTTTAGTACTCCACAGTTATTTTTATAATTTTTCCCAGCATTCTATGCATCTTTCCCACTCTTAAAATCGAAACTGGAAGTAAACACATGCTTCTTAGAAATTCTGGTTGCAGCTGCATTTAATTAGTTATGCTTCACTGAGGCAAACAAGACGCAGATGGCTGACACATGCTATCCCTGTTCTGTATGCTATAAGTGTTTTTTACAGTTTTGGTCCAGCATATTGGATATCCTTTGTAAAGTTAGCATTTACTTTTTTTATATTTAAACCTTAGCTTTCATTTCAGTACTTTATTTTCAGAAATTAGTGATCTTTTGGCCAATCGATAAGTATTGATTTTTTTTTTGTAGTTATGCTACATCATACGGCCGGCCCACAACTTGTTGCTGTGGATATTTTAACATTGCAATAGGCTATGTGTTAATTTTTATTTTATTATTTATTACTTTTCCAGTAAAACTTTGATCTAGTATCATTTTCTGAAAATAAATGGTCTTGGATATGGAAGCAAATTAATTTCTGCAGATTTTCTTCCATTAGTTAGCGACCTTTCAATCAGCTGATTTATCGATCTTTCCAAGTTATGCTAGATTGGAGGCTGGCTTAAAAGTTGTTACGCATATTTTATTTAACATTCCATTGGGATATATGTAATTTTTCTTTTATTATTTCTTGTTTTTTTAGTAAAAAAACTTTGAGCTTGCAGCATTTTTTGAAAATGAATGTCTTGTATACGGAAGCAAAATAGACTTTCTTGCTACAGAAATCAGCAGTCATGAGGGAGGGCAATTTCGGAAAGGCGTCCCCTCCACTAAACTCACGTAGAAAGTCCCCCCCCCCCTAGGAAAATATATTTTTTTAATATTATGAGTTTTTATGTTCATACTGAATGATTTTAAAGGCAACCCCCCAATCCCTCCCCTTTGTACCTCGGCTGGGTCACACAGACAATATAACGGTGTGTGTTTTTTGGTTTTGGTGCACAAACCTTTCTGCACTTAGCCAAGATTGCCAAACTTGAAGAAAGATGCCCAAAGAAAAAAAAGAAAAAATTCATAATGTTTAGCAAAAAAAGCAGCCAAGGAAGCTTTTTTCTATTTCATAACCAGTTCAGAAAATCCTGTGAATGTGAGAAGTCCAAGTCACTTTGTATAACACTGGCCGTGTTTAAAACATACCATACTGAAAGGAATCATTGAAATAAATAAAAATCATATTTCAGGTTGAATATTATATTATTCAGGAGGAAATTTCCTTTTGATAAATATATAATTTAACTATTTTTATTTGTTAGGTTTTCCAAAATGAAGCCTTAATTGTATAGTGCAATCTTTTTTTTTCCACCATATCACATTGAAAAAGGCTTATTAAAATCAATATGCTTACAATTTGTTTATATTATTTATTTTCATAAAATTCGTATTTAAATTCTGTTTAATTTGGTATACAACATGACCTATCCATTCATTGTTTTTTTTAAAAAATTCTAAAATTGACTTCTTTATCTGACTCAGCATAATTGGCTAAAAGCTTGGAATTTTCTCAAAGTATGGTATTGAGAAAAAAATTACAAAACGAGAAAAATATTTATTTGAAACCAAAAATATAACTTTTTCAATATTCAGAAATAAATAGCATTTCTATCCATGTGCATTAAAATCATTTCTGCCTATTAGTTTTCATTTAATAAATTTTTATTTGTGTTGCCAGATGCATTTTATTTTCTATGACTCTAAGTTTTATTTTAATAGGACTTTTTTTAGTCTTTTTTTGTTAAATATTTTATTTTCACAAAATCCAGAATTAAATGCTGATCAATTTGGCATATAACATGCCGTAATTCCTTTCATTAGTTATTTCGCAAAAAAGTTTTTAGTTAATTTTTTTTTGGCTGAGCATAGGGAGAGAGATTGCCCTCTGGATGGAAGCCTGTTTCAGGCTGGACACTGGAAGGGTTAAGCTATAATAAAGGTAAAGTGAGGGTCTTCCATTGCTTAGCATGTAAATCTTCCAAGCCATTTCAAAAACATTCCACAGCTTTTATTGTCCCGTGACTAATCATCAATTATCCTAGTTGGTACACAAAACAGCAAGTATTTATTCAATAACAGTAAATGTTGTCTGCAGTTTTTAGCTGTACAAACTATCAAGAGAGTACAAATTAAGAATGACAAATTTTACTTTCAAAGTTTTGTATAGTGTTTTGGTGAAATATTTAAACTTGATTTCCAGCTAGATCCCTTTTTTTGGGGGGGGAGGGGGTTATTCATGCGGGAGCATAATTGTTTCAAATTAGCTTTGCATTTAATGGAACCTAATGTGATAAATGAATGTTTCAGAAATATTATTGCAGGTGTATAAATAGCTAAGCCGTCCCATGGCCGAGTGGTTAGCACGCTTGGCTACTGATCTAAGGGACCTGGGTTCGACCCCGGAATTAGGCATGGATGTGTGTGTCGTTTTTCTGCTGAGGTCCTGCCATCCTCTCAGATCTCCTACTGTGGCATATAAACTGACAAGCTCCTGTTAGACCTCTGTGGCAAGCAGCTGCTTGAGGGGGTATTTATTATTTTTTATTTATAAATAGCTATATAACATTATCATGTAGAACTTTTTCCATCAATGGTCAGGCCAGATTTGACCTCTTGCTGCCTGTAAGTCCTTCTACATATCACATGACACAGCATCACAAGATTGCTGATGCTGACAGGTTACTTTTTCAATACAATTTAAAAATCAATTTGATTGGTATTACTTCACTCACTTTTTCATGAATTTTTTTTATTCCAGTCCTTCAAATATTTTTTTTTTCAACTCAAATTTATTTTCAGTATTCAGCTAACCACTTCTCCAATTCAATCTAGGCCAAAGCCTACACAGTTTATACACAAATCCAGTCCTATAAGTGTTGCACTTCTTAACAAAAATAGAAAAATATAGTTTTACATCCATAATTATAAGCTTAATGTGAATTTTACCATTCGTTTAACAAACAAATGAAATTGAAGTTTATTATTAAAGTTCATTTAGCTGTTAAATTTGATGAAAATTTCAGTGATAATTTACAATTAATGTTAAAAAAAATACATTCAAGATAAGGGTGAATAAACTTTCTCTGGACAACACTTGTTTTGCACATAATGGGTTAAATTTGTTGAAATGCCAGAATATTGATACCAACTATGACCAGAATATTTATACCAACTATGAGTTTGAAATCGTTATTAATAATTCCCAAACCATTATGTTTACTCACTTGTACACACTCCCCATTGTTGCTGAAAACTTTAATGTCAAGAGGTTCAGTCACTCAAGACCAAAATCAGTATCAACTTTGATGTCAAAATCAACAAAAGTAATATCTTCTTTCCTAAAAGAATTTAAACCATCCTCAATTGTTCATAAAACTTGTTCTTGCTCTCACAAGAATTCCACACAAGGTCAAAACAGAAACTCACACCTCAGATCCTTGATCTCTGTTCTAAATTTAACTACAATATTTTTTAATGCATTTATATCCTAAAAGAGCACCACTGGCATTCCTGATAATAATCTTATACCTATGCCTGCCTATTTCATCATCAAATACGAAAAAAATTTACCTTCATTACCTTTACGTATCTTATCTCTTGCAACCAAGATAACAGCTAAAATCATCTATCACTCTAAACATGTGAAATAATAATTTGTGTTAGTAAAAGACCTAGTGTTCAAATATCAGACAGCACATGTGATTTTTCATGATTAGTAGCAAATTCGTACTAAAATACTTTTTGGTTTTTTGAACACTTTGGCGAAATTTCATGAATCAGAAAAGCACACTTATAAGTTCAAGTTCAAGGTGTTGTAAGATCATGGCGAAATTAGCCTCCATTCATCATCATTATTACATCATTACATTCTTACATGCAATAATTTTACATACACAGTATATTCTTACCAACTTGTAACATTTCAGATTGCTTACAGGGATAAACATACTTTAAAATTTAGTAGCATGATTTAACAGAACCCAAGCTATAAATTTTTACTGTTAATGCTCTTATACCTATTTTAAAAGCTGCATTATAATTGCTCTGTCTTTTTAAAAAAGTTTAGTAAATGTAATCTTTTGTGAATTTTAATGAAGATACTAACATACTATGGGACATTCCTTCTTATGAGAAACTTTATGAGTCCTACACCATATTAAAACTATTCACTGCAGTAAGACACTTCTATGTGGATATTCAATGTTAAAGGTATTGCACCATAATTGGTTTCACATGCTTTTCCAGACGTTTTTTGTCAGGTTTGTGTATTAGCCAATGTGATGTATATTAGACTTGTTCTTGCTTAATATTAGATGTTGTTTAAGGAAAACATGAAAGTACATCTTGTTACTAAATCATGACAAGGCCTGCAGACAAAATATGAATTGAATGCGAAAAAAAATTTGACTTCCAGTAGTCAATAAAACATTTTTAAAAATTTTGCTTTAAAAAAAACATTCCACAAAACTGCCTTGCATTAGTATGCCACTAGGATCTGAGCTGACATACCAGAAAACAGTACTTTTAAGGTTTTGAGAAGTTATGGCCAACCTTCTGTTATATTAACAACAAACTTCTATATCTTTTATTGTACACAATGTTTCGAACTGATAAATGTTCATTGTATTTAGAAAACTATCACAAGAATTTTCACTGTGTAAAGACAATTACAAAAATGTAGAGACTTACAACAACACTTTTTGGCATTGGAGGCTGAAACTTTTTGCAAAACTCTCTTAATACAAGTTCATACTGCTTACAAAGCAATCTCTCTTCTGCAGGTGATAAAAAATGTTTACGGCAATATTCTTCCTAAAAAAAGATAAGTTGCATGGTTACAAATTGCAGGTTCTTAATTCATTTCATACAAATTGCAGGTTCTTAATTCAAATGTACAATATCAAATGCAAAAACAAAGTGAGAACTTGTAAAAACAATGAAAGATTTGCTCAGGAAAGAGTTAGAAATATAAAAATTAGTATAATGTACCTTATTTTCTGAAAGATCATACTGAATAGTGGATTATTATAAAACATTCATTCAAATTGCTGTTGCTATTTTAGCACACAATTTTACCTGCTGAACTGCACTGTTTATAATGTAATTAGTGGGATGTTGGCAACTAACTGCATGATATTGTTATTCAATCTATCCTACTCTTTGCCAACATCCCATGTATTATATATTACTGTATACATTATACTTGACAATAGCCCTATACGAAGAAAACTGAAGGCAACAGATTTAATAACAGAGACAAAATCTTTTGAAATTATATACTCATTAAACTGAAGTGAAACTTGACCATGCTTTGCTCATATGATTTCTGTGGGATAAGGAAGAGGGATAAAAAAAAATGCTATTAAAAAAAATTAAATCTCAAGCATCTGCTTACCACAGAAGTCTGATGAGCATGTCAGTTTAATTTGCTATAGAGATCTGTGCAGAAAGACAACACAGAATGTCCATTACCCATCTGGGGGTCAAACCCAGGTCCCTTTGTTCAGTAGCCAAGCACACTAACCATTCTGTCACTGGGAGGGCATCTTTAACCTAGTAATACCCATGATACCCATTCAATTTTGCAGATTAGTTATATTCTTGTTCCTATACCTTTTATTTACAAAGTAACAAAATTATTTATTACACTGCAACATTTTACACTATTCTAGTTATTTAATGCCCTATTTCTAGTGGGTCTGGTGTGCTACCCCATGGCACATTTCATAGCACACCAGGCTTATAATCTGATGTTCCCAGGTTTGAGTAGTCACTGTACCTTCATTAAAATTTTATCTCTAGTAATCCCCTTTCTGTCCTAAGTGAGAAAGAGTACACTGATGGCTCTTCAAGTGGGATGTTAAGCCACAGCCCCTTGTGCAGGAGAGCTATACCCTGTGCACGTTAACAAACATGCTGGATGGCTTTGATAGGAGGTTTTTCATCTGTCTCTTAGCAGTTGTCCAGCAGATCTCCTTCCCCAAGCCTCTCCCAGTCCTAGGGGTTCTTGTAATTGGTCATTTAGCCCACTGTGTGCAAAAAAAGCACCACTCAGAGGTAAAACATCCCAACTCATATTTTTGAACAAAATTTTTCTTTAAATTTAACTTTTATGATAGCATATATATATATTTTACCTTAACATTTTGCTTACAATTTTCTCTGCATTTTTTATGACTAAAATTCTATACGTCTATAAATATTTTTATTATTAAACTGTACAATTCATCTTATTCTAAGAGTTAAAAATATTCAGAGTAAAATATATTTATAAATCATAGCTCTACACATAATAATACATCAGTCCCCATTTTGAGATTGTGTGTAGGTAATCCTAAAATCCCAAACTCTTTTTCAAATTTTATATTTGTGATTATTAATTGGTCTGTAATTGGTAGCTAGGTATAAACTGGAAGGAGAGCTATGTACCAACCCCCAGTGATGATGCACAAAACTGGCCAGGTCTAGCACATAATGTCCGACACCGCCTTCTCAAGGTGCAGGCCGTTAATACCTTTCAAAAGATATTCTCTTTTGGAAGGGAACAGTAGAGGAGGGCTGCCAGTTCAGTGTGGCATCAGTAGTTCATCTATGGCAACTTTTTTCTTTTTTTCAACCCTGCTGAGGAGTGGTCAATTTCATAGGGTCCTGGTGCTGACCATTTATACCTGCTAGACTGAACTGGTATTTGAGCTTGATTATGGATACTGGACTTGCTGCGTGGGCCTATGTTGAGAGAGAATATGTCACTGTGTTTTCTGTTTGCTTGTGAGTTGCCAACCCTAAGTGAACAGAGGCATGGGATACCTTATATCAGCTAGTGGATAATCCTGATCAGATGTCATTGCAGGTACCTGAACCTCACTTAGCTAGTTAGGCATTGTCAATCCTAAACTGGTAATGTGTCTCAGGCAGGTCTATGGCTCTTGAAAAGGTCCACTTGAAAAGGTGGTGCCTGAAGTTCCTACCAGCATGGGTGGCTTCAGTCTTTAGCAGTAGGAGAACCTCAACCCTCACTTAGCTAGTTGGGCATCACCAGGTCTAAACTGGAGTAATGTGTCTCAAGTAAGTCATATAGCTCTTGAAAAGGTGGTGCCTGAAGTTCCTACCTGCGATCAGGTGGCTGTTTAATATTGTTGGCCCTATCTCTCTCAATAAACCTAGTTTCTTTAAAAATCCTACTAATCATTTTCTCTCTGCAGGAACATGAAACATGAGGACGTTACATACAGATTATTCTCTTGATGTCCTCACACAGGAATTCCAGTGTTATAACATAGATATTCTAGACTTGTAAGAGACCAGATGGAAGGTAAAGGTGAGATGCTCAAAAATAACTTTAAATTTCTTTTTTTCAGGGAGGGAGGATGGAAAGCATTTCCAAGACAGGCTTGCTTCTCAACAGTTATGCCAGTGATGCTCTTCTAGGATATGATTGCATTAATGAAAGATTTCTTACAGCAAAATTTAAAACAAAAATTAAAGACTTGAATGTCATCTGTTGTAATGCCCCACAGAGGACTTTGATGAGAATGAGAAGGATACATTTTACTGCTAGCTTCACAATATTTTGAATTCTGTAAAGAAAGGAGGTATTTCTCTTGTGCTATGTGACTTCAATGCTAAAGTTGGTATTGATTCTAACCTTTGGGAAGGAGTTTTAGATCCCTTTGGCATTAGTAGTTCCAATGGCAATAGAGAAAGTCTTCTACAGTTAAGTAAACTTAATGGTTTGAGAATAACTAACACATATTACAACACGGGGACATTTTTAAATATACATGGGTTTCACAAGAATATGATAAATTACATTTTAATTAACAGCAAATGGGCTAGTTCAGTTAGGAATACAAGATCATACAGAATACCGACGTGTCTATTGCACACTGGGAAAATGTTTGAATAATCTGAAGATTATGCTGGCTATGATGCAAGAGGGGTCATGTCCTACACGCGTGCATTTGTGGTTGACAATCAAACGTCAAAGTTGCACATGCACAACTCCTTCAGTTAGGAAACGAGAATTGCAATGTCCAAAAAAAATCATAATCCCCAAAATGATAAATAAAATGTAAATAAAGCAAAACATGTTAAGGAAAAGCAAAAGTGAATGGGTGAACCATCTCCAACTCTTTAGAATATGATCATATCAATAGTATCATTTTGAACTATGATACAGCTTTACTTTGATCTCCATCTAAAAGCCAAACTGCCAGACCAAACTTAAACATGTTATATTTTACATTTCTACGTTATTCAACACAAAAGTGATAAAATCAATACAGGAAAATGGTTAAATTGACACATAACACCTCAGTGCTAAAAAATGTGCTAAAGAACTTGAATGCATTTATAATTAGCAAGGAAACAATTTAATGAGGTTTTTATGTATTATTTATACAAAAAAATTCCATTTCTGGTAAAACTTGAGCATTGAACAAAAGTGGAGACATAAGGGGGTAAAATCTACTTTTCAGCTGATTTATTACATTTTACTAATTAGCATTAATAAAATACCAAAGATCTTTTGCCTTGCAATACAAATCATCTACACTCAATCACCAATGGATCATGACTACCTGCCTAATACTGTATAGTGATGAGGAAACTATGGCTCTTGGAGACATTTTATCTGGCCCACCACATTTTCATAGGATAAGATTCTAAATGGAAGTGTATATTTTGTGAATTTTTATAAACAGAAACTATACCATGATTGCTGTTGATTATGAATTGCTGACTGCTGCAAGTTCAAATCAGGCATTATTCTAATGGCATTTTTTTGCCATGATCAACAGATGACAGCACTTACTTCTAGCCTGCTAAGCTTCAGGGTTTACTCCAAGTGGCTTGCATTTAGAAAAATTTTCCTACCACTGCTACATGAGCTCTCCTTGGGCTCAGGGGGCAGGGGTGGCTCGGTCAGTAGCGCGCCAGGCTCGTAATCTGTAGTTCCCAGGTTCAAGTCCCAGCTGGGTGAGCGTTGAGATTTATCTCCGCCAAAATTCCCCGCCCTGCCCACGGTCAGTAGGGGACACCGATGGGCTTGGAAAGGTCGCCGTCCGTCAGATGGGACATTAAGCCATGGCCCCGTGTGCGGGAGAGCCATACCCTGTGCACATTAAAGAACACGCTGGATGGCCTTGACGGGAGGCTACCATCTGTCTCCCAACAGCTGTTCCAGTGGGTCCCCTGCCCCAACCTTCTCTGAGCCTTCGGGGTCCATGTGACCTGGCCATTTAGCCCATGGTGTGCAAAAAAGTGCCGCTCAGAGGTAAAACAACCCAACCCAACCCAACCCTTGGGCTCAGATAACTGCCTGAATGTGGCCTGGATATTATTAGGTTACGATACATGTGTGGAAATATGCTTAGACAAGTTGTAAAGCATCCTACAGTTGAGTAACAGTGACCTTTATGCATCATCCCATTGGATTGCCTATTCCCCAACATCCAACAGATGTTCAATACAATTGAGATCTGGAAAGTTGCATTGGTATGTAAGGAGGGTGATGTTGTTTGAATGTTCTTCAAAATGTTTCTATAAAAAAACATGTCTGAAAAGGAAAAGTCAAACTATATCAACAAAATGTCAATATGAAACAGTAGCCTCAAAGATGACCAATACACTATCTTATTGAAAAATGTCATAATCACTGTGGAATAACATTCACTGAACATTGTACTTTATCTACAATCAAGTTCAAGCAGTGTACACTTTTTCAGAAGACACAATACATCCCAACAACATGCACCCCAGATCATAGGGACTGGGGTTGGCTCAGTAGCACACCAGTCTCATAATATGCAGTTCCAAAGTTTGAGTCCCACCAGTGCCAGCTTTGAGATTTATTATTATTGAACTGCACTGTTTATCTTATTCTAAGAGTTCAAAATATTCAGAGTAAAATAAATTTATTAATCATAATTCTACAGATAATAATGCAACAATCCCTGTATGCAACCATTTTTGCAGTTTTGCCATTGTACTAATGTTGGAAATTTCAGAATGAGTAATGTAATGTTAAAGAGCCCATTTACATTTGTCCTTTTTGTGTTTTACGATAACAGCACTAATAACTTAAAGCAAGTCTACTCAGTAGGTGATCCAAAGATCAAATCTGACTTCTGAAGAAAATCTTTGTGGCATATGGAGAATATTCAAAGATATTAAAACCAAAGCTAAACAAGAAATATTTTTTCACAATATAAAAAAAAATCAACAGGTGAAATATATGAAATATACCAGATAAATATAACTTTGTTTCTTTCATCTTTGTTGAGTTTCATCACCTCTGGCCCAAAAAAAAAATGAAAGTAAAAATACAGACCACTTGGAAATGTATCTGAGTACTCTAACTAAAAGATGAAGTACATAAACTAAATTATCAATTATTTTCTACCTAAAGAAAATTTAACAATAAGAAATTGCAAACTTACAGATTTTCCTTTTCCATGTTCTGCTATGAATTTTTTATTAGCATTTTCACGAAGACTTGAGAGCTCCTTGGCACTGCTAAATATCCAATGCTTGGCTTGGGTGCTCGAAGAAAACATGCTTTCCACTAAAACTCCTTTAAACATAAAAACAAATAAAAAATGCTTATAAATAATATTTTTGCATGCAAACATAAAATATTCGTAAAAGAAGCTTGCCAGCCATCTTTCCACCTAAGCCTTTATTATTTTTTCAGAGATTTAATTACTTTGAATAAAGAGCAAGGGTGGAAAAAAAGATAACTGAAGCATAAAACTTTAATCATTATATGTTTTGTTTTACTATGAAACACTGGGAGTTGGGGAGTTATATCGTTATTTTTAACCACACCCAGAAGGTTCGATTTCTTCAAAGGCATACCATGATTCATTTGCTGTGAAGTATTTTTTAGTAATTCTTAAAAGTTTCAAAGATGGTTTTAAAGTTTTGTGTTGCAACTTAAGATAAAAAAAACACCAGATCATTACACAAAAAATTCCAGAATATGACAAAATATTGATATTGACTAAAAATTATTGATATACAAGATATTTATGAGGTTCATAAATAAATTCCCAATATTGACAGAACTGCTTCAGAAGGAATGAACTGAGGCAAAAATATGGAGGGCCAAAGAATCATGATTGCCCATCTAATATAAAAGGGATTCTTCAGACTCAAATAACTGCTGAAAACAAAGATCATTTGGTCTCCATTACTAAGTGACTCCATTACATTGTGAAAAGCCACAGCAAGTAACAGTTAAAAGAGGAAAACAAATATTCAAATTGCAATCTTTATTTTTGGAATTAGCTGTCCATTTATTGTAGTAGTCTTACAGATGTTTAAAATGATTCTCTTCCATTTATAGGCAGATAGTGACCCAATGAATAAGACAAAACCATACAACTCACCTTAGGCTATCAGCATATAACTCATCATTTGAATAAAAATAGTATCTTGCCTTTGCTGTATGTTTCCTCTAAGCTACATGGTTGTGGAATGTACAGCTTGCTATGATGCACCCATACACATCTTCATTCTTTGTGCATGAGTCACTTTACTCGATGTTCAAATGATGGACCTGACAAAAAAAAGTTCTGTGCACCGAAAAATACTTATCTTTAACCCTTCCAGGGTCATGGATGTCTATACATTTTTTGTACAGCAATGAAATTTCGATTTTCTTTTTAATTGCTGATTGAAAATTCTCTTACATATTTCATTTAAAAATACAAAATTCAAGCTTGAAAAATAATATTTTCTTTTTTAATTTGATGCGTATTTTATTAAACCACAATATAAAAATTCGATAAAGCCATCTGATTGCCATATTTTAGAGCACTATACAGTACTGCCGATTTGTTTGTTAACATTACTCTGTATTGAAGCAATCACCTGATTTCAGCTCAGAAACTTGAACTATTATCAACAAATTTCTCCTTAAAGTTTCTAAAATCTCCTGATAATTAACAAAAACAAATGGAAGATTTTGGAAGTAATTATGAAATATGTACCTTTTTTTCTGGTGTCCTGTGGCCAAGTGGTTAGCGGTGCCTGGCTACTGATCTAAGGGACCTGTGTTCAAGCCCCGGGTAAGGCATGGATGTATGTGTTGTTTTTCTGCTGAGGTCCTGCCATCCTCTCAGACCTTCTACTATGGCATATTAAACTGGCAGGCTCCTGTCAGACCTCTATCGCAAGCAACTGCTTGCGGGGGTATTTATTTATTATCTATTATTATACCACTGTGAAAAGTACTATTAAAATTAATGTTAATACAATGTTCAAATTTTTTACTTCAATAAAATTCAGAAATTCTCTTTAATTTGGTATAAAACATGACCTATTTCTATGGATTAGTTATTTATTATTAATATTTTAAACTTGATTTGCTTATTGACTCTGCAAAAAGTCTGGACTTTTCTCAAAGTATGGTATAGAAAAAAAAATTACAAAATGTAAGAAATGTTTACTTTAAACAAGAAATTTACTTTGTGTTATTCAGAAATAAAATGCCTTTCTATCCATGTGTATTATAATCATTTCTGTCTATTAGTGTTTTTTAAATAAATTTTTATTTGTTTTGCCAGATGCATTTTTTTACTACATGATTCTAAAAAAGTCCTATTAAAATAAAACGTGCCTTTTTAGTTAAATATTTTATTTTCAGAAAATCCAGAATTAAATGCTGATTAATTTGGCATATAATATGCCATAATTCCTTTCATTAGTTATTTGGCAAAAAAGTTCTAAATTTTATTTCATTTGCCTGATCAGAGTGAAAAAATAGCTGGACCTGGGAAGGATTAAAAATTACATGAACACAACTAATATGTCAGTCTCACATGTGTAACTAATAAAAAATGCCAGAAAAAAGTCCAACGTGGGATACTACTTCCCTTGCATCTTTATAATTTTTTTTTCATTCAAAATGAAATTATCTTCATTTAATATGATTTATGCTTGCTATGTCTAAAGTTCAGTTATTTAACTGCTGCAAACTCTTGGCAAAATTAACTTAAAAATTAATACTTGGCCACAAATACATTTAGTGTTAAAAATTTTGTCCTTCAAGTGCTAAGATTAAAATTAAATACTGAAACTACAGTTTGGGAACATAAAATATTTAGTAGAAAATCTTAAAATTTAAATATATCTACTAACTGTCACAATACATGTACAGTATACAATATTATAGAATAACCCAAAATCAGAACATCAATTTTAGCACGATTCCTTTATCTTTGGTAAAGTTTAAAAGAGGAATTCTTTGGAACAAGTTGAAGTGCAAGTAAAGAATTTTTCTCTGATATCCTAAGAAACAAACAGATACCTTACATTTTTCTATAATGCAATGAATGTGTCTATAACATCAGCATAAATAATTATAATGCGTCATGTTTATAATTAAGTACATAATTATTTTAAAAAATTAATTTGTTACTTAGCATGAAACAGAAGAGAGAATATAGTAGATACTTGATACAATTAAGAGATGGTTTAATTATATAACATCATAAAAACATATTTTTAGGTAAATTTCTATTTAAATAATTAATTTATTGCTATACATAAATATAATTTGACTCTAGTATTTAAAATAATTTAAAATTCTCTGTCATTGAGCAATAAAATTTCAGAGTTTATCCTTCAAACTATTTGGATGTTGAAAGTTCTTAGGAGAAAACTCTCAGAAGCTTTTTGGAGCAAAGCAGCGCTCTGTCTTCAGTGAAGTGATGTTATGTACTGACGTTGGGTCCTTTTAGACAAAGAGCTTCTTTCCACATGTCGTGTAGGGTGATTCCAGTGTCTCGGTTGCAGGTGGGGACGGACGAGGTCATTATTTCAATAGCCTCGCGGACTATGGTTCCGTAGAAAGTGGATGCGCGCGCAAGAAGTGACAATTTAACAGAAAGTTCCCTCTCTTGGTCTCTTAAATGTCACAGGAAGTCATAAGCAATGATTGTGTGGCAGTATTACAAATGATACTGGACTAGAGAGGTAGAGTGGCCAGTCACAAGGAGGCAGTTCAGGCACAAGGAGAATGGATTGTTTTACTCCTGAGCAGCACTTTTTTGCACACAGTGGGCTAAATGGCCATCACAAGGATCCCAAGGGATCAAAGAATGTATGGGGAGGAGACCCACTGGACAGCTATTGGGGGGCAGTGGTAGTCTCCCATCATGGCCGTCCAGCATGCTCTTTAACATGCACAGGGAATGGCTCCCTGGCACATGGGGTCATGGCATAATGTTCCATCGACAGACAGTGGCCTTTCCAAGCCACAAAGAATGTTACTTGCTAAGCTTTGAGGCAAAAGTAGGTTAACTTTTACTATGTCTCCAATAAACATCTCTCCTAACTGCTTAAGGTGAGCTATAAAAAAATGCACTTCAATATGGAGTTGAAGATCATTAACAAAAGAAATACATTTCCTTAAAATACATGAAAAATGTGTTCCTAAATATGCAAAGGCACAAAATTAGAGCAGCTACTTAATTTTTGATTGAAATTGATTCTCAAAATCAAGAATTCATCCAAAATTATCTATAATAATAAAATAATCTTAGTGTATATCTTCATGTGGCATGGAATGCATCAATGCAATAACTCAAAAAAACAATAAAACCCAGAGGTTTCACACTTTATTTCACATTTTAAACAGCCTTTCAATTTGAATTTTTAAAAAATATTTTTAAATTTTCTTTTATGAGTGTGATCTGCTCAAGGGATTAGTGGACATGTGCTCTTCTTAAATTTCTTTTGATCCCTTCTGCTAAGAGCATATTGAGCTCCATCCTTGCTGAAACTCTAACACATGGCACTGTGCACATCCCATTCATTTAGCATCAGTAAAATGGGATTATATGGAGTTAGGATGGTGAATAAAAAACATGCACACAGGGGGTGCCACTATTGAAAGTACACAGGTGTCCAAAAGATATACATACTATCCCTCGATTAATAAAACTGTACTGAGTACATGGTACTCAGTACAGTTTTGGTTTTACATGGTCAAAAAAATGCGTTGTTTGGGTTGTTTTATCTCTGAGCGGCACTTTTTTGCACACCATGGGCTAAATGGCCAGGTCACATGGACCCCGAAGGCTCAGAGAAGGTTGGGGGAGGGGACCCACTGGAACAGCTGTTGGGAGACAGATGGTGGCCTCCCGTCAAGGCCATCCAGCATGTTCTTTAACGTGCACAGGGTATGGCTCTCTCCCACACACGGGCCACGGCTTAACATCCCATCCGACGGACGGCGGCCTTTCCAAGCCCAGCGGTGTCCCCTACTGACCGTGGGCAGGGCGGGGAATTTTGCGGAGATAAATCTCAACGCTGACCCAGCTGGAACTCGAACCTGGGAACTACAGATTACGAGCCTAGCGCACTACCGATTAAACCACCCCAGTCAAGAAAATGCATTTTCTTGACTGGGGTAGCTTAGTGTTGTTTAATATAATTATAGATTCAGTTTTACATGGTACTGATTGAATTTCTTTTTATATACAAGTAGATATAATACATATTATGAAATAGCAGTGGTCTAGTGTCAAGATTATTAGACTATCCAAAAGTAAAAATAACTTAAATGGTTTTAAATGATATCATTTATTTTCAAGAATAGAGAGCTAATATTAAATTCCTATATTAATAAAATTGTCATCTGTAACAAGTACATTTACATTCTTTCACTAAAATCATATTCTTGCCACTGTAATGCAATCTGTCTGTGACATCTTAATGAAATAAGCTAGTTTTGTAAGGCAGCAAGAGCTAAGTTTTCTAGACCGAATTTTTCAGACTAGTAAAAACTATGTTTTATCTCACTTTCAGCAACAATATTTTTACAAAATATCATATAAATTGAATAAATTTGTCAATGATGTATTGTGATATGAAGCAATAAATGGAGAGCTCCTGTCAGACCTCTGTGGCAAGCAGCTGCTTGACGGGGCCGGGGTATTTATTTATTTTTTATAGAGAAAACCATTAATGTGATTTCCATGGGTTATGGAAATGAATGCTGATGATAGTCTATTTTACCTATGTGGCAAGCAGCTGCTTGAGGGGTGGTATTTATTTACTTATTTTTAATTTTACACAAGCGTTCATTTTTACCCACACATCTTTTCCAATGTCAGTAAACATAGTCTTTGCCGAGACCCCCTCTGTTCCTTTCAATAGCTTCTTGAGCAGTGCCATCTATTGGCTGAGGACCGTGAACAATAAACCGACCTGTATTTATAAAACACCATTGAGAAATTAGAATATACAAACAAATCATTTGTTACATTATTTTCATTATCAAAGGTCGTTTAATTAGCAGAACAAAATACAAACTATTATAATTTATCGTATGATTCGTATTTTAACATAATATAATTACAGTATTTACCTTGCACCTATAACATAGTTGTAAGAGATTTTTATATCTTTAATTAAGGAAAATATGAAAGGACAATTTGTTAACTACACAGATAGGACTCATTAATCACAAGAGCTGAATAGTGTGCCGCTTTAGCGGTTACGGTTCCGTTGAAATGACTGAATTAGATTTATTCGTGTTTTGTCATCGACTGACTAAATATGATCAAGTGATTAGTAATTGAATTTTCTGATTTAAAACATGCTTATCTCATATTATAAAATACATATCAATAAAATCTAAAATGTTTCTCGACTAATTTAGTTAAATTTAAGATTATTGCAATATTTCTTTCTTAAAATCTGGCAACAGCTATCGTGAGTGCAATGGCAGCTGGTCTTGAAAGTGTTGAAAGATAAGGAGTTATCGTTGTCTGTTGCGTCGTGTCATCATTACATCCAAACGTACCTTCAGCGGGTTTCTTAATTTCTTTTCTACGTTGAAAAGATAATTCTTTCTCTTTGTGAGCATTAAACAGGAAAATGTGTGGCGGATTTACTTGCTCTAAGAATGCTTTGACGGCGCTTAATATCCTATACATAGTAAGTGTGTTTGGTTCCGGTTTATTCATTGACTATTAGATCTCCAACGTGCATGTCTTCAAAATTTTGTTGTATATAATGTCAGTTTCAAAAATATTATTCCAGTCATATGCACTTTTCATATGTATCGATAGCAAACTAGTTTTTGCAGTTTTTATTCGTTTGGGGTGTGGCTCTTCATTCTGCGGTTTATTTAAATTTGATCATTGTTAGGACACCTTTTTGACTGTTTGGAATAGGAATTTAACAAGCCCAACAGTTCTAGCAGGAGAGTGATTATATAAAAAGATTGTGTTTGAAATGCAGGAAATTCTTATAAAAGTAATATGAAAAAAACTAGTTAGTGAAATTGTGAACGTTATTTGTAATAAGAAGTTGCATAGTATATTGCCTCTTTCAGCAGCACTTGTCTTCCTCTGGGATCCCCAATTTGCCCAGTTTTATCCCAGTCAGGGGAATCCTCATCTTGACATAATGTATTCATTTAGCAGAGCTGCCTAAGTATTTGGCTGATAAGCAGCGATTTTAGGAGATTTGGATGGATTTTTTTGGTACACCTGCAATTTACAGCACTCAGCTCACTAGATAGTGCCATGAATGATAACTGAGTGTTCTTAAGGTATGTAATGATAGTGGATAACGTACAGCCCTTGGTATGTTTCATGGTGCCCGTGGTTGATTTTTTTTTCAGTTCTTTTCAGGAAGTTCTAAGTGAATAAAAGTTATGCCTTTATTTCATCACTGTCCCATGGCCGAGTGATTAGCGTGCTTGACTACTGATCTAAGGGAACAGGGTTCGACCCCGGATAAGGCATGGATGTATGTGTTGTTTTTCTGCTGAGGTCCTGCCATCCTCTCAGACCTTCTACTCGTGCATCTGCTTGAAGGGGTATTTATTTATTTATTTAATTGGAAGGGGTGGGCTACTCATATAATTGTATTTTTGTAATGCAATTTGAGTTTAATTCACATATATCGCACCCCGGCAAGAAAAGTGACATAACTCAAAAAATGCGTATTTTAGGTTATGTCAGTGATAAATAGGTATTGTGTTCCTCTACGTGAACGAAAAACGTCACATCTCTAACTCGCAAATTAACCGCCAGGGAGCAGTTGTCAGTTTTACTTTTAGGCTACTTCACATTCACCATGATTTCTTTAATTTGTTATTTCTCAAATACTGCATTTTTGAGTTATGTCACTTTTCTTGCCGGGGTGCGATATGTAGCATAAAGGTATAAATTTTGCCTCAGGTAAGTATTGAAAGTTGCAGATGACATGATATTTAGTTAATTTATATTTTCTATTGTGTTAAGCAGGAAATGAGATGATTTCTTTAGCGATATGTTCTGTTTAAAATGGTTGTCTCCAATGAGATTATCTTGTTCTGGGTTTTCATTTTTAATGTGAATGGCTAATGGGATTATTTAGTTCCAGGGTCTTTTTTTATACTGCGAATTGGGAGTGAATTGTTCAGATAATTGGTGTTTTTTAGGCTTCCTTTCTCTGATGGGATTATTTAGTTCCAGGATCTTTTTTTTTTATATTGCCAATTTAAAGCATATATTACTTCAGATTTATGGTCAGTTGTTTACAGTTTTGCCTTTTAGGCTTGTTATCAGAATGATTTGTACTGGGACCTCCCAGTACATCATTCTGATAACAAGCCTAAAAGGGTGAAAAGGGTGGAATGGTTGTTTAGCGATATGTTTAGGTTAAAATGGTTTTCTCTGATAATTTTGTTTCAGGATTTTATTAAATTGCAGAATGGCAATTCATTGTTTAGTGGTATGCGCTTGTTAAAATAGCAGTCTCTGATGAGATTATTGATTTTTTTTTTTGTTTTTTTTTTTAAATTACAGAATGAACATTTGTTAGTGATAATAGGCTGCCGAAACAAGTAGCCTCGGATGGTACTGAACAACATTCATCGTATGATGGTATGCGCAATTAGGAAAATATGCCTTAGATACTATTACTTCTGCTGGTTTTCTTTTATTTGCAGAAACAATTTTATGCTTAGGAATAAGTGTTTGTCATTATATTCTTTTCTCATGTCAATTCTACCAGGCCCGTTCTTTGATGATCTTTTTCAGTGATCTTTGGCATAATGTTAGTACACATAAGATGTCTAATTGTCTAAAATATTTTGAGTCAAAAAAAATTTTGTATGGAGTTATTGTTTAACCTAAGGGGAAAATATACAAATTGCGATTGTGACTAAATGTTTTTATTTTTTTTCCTTGCTTCTATTGTAGATGAGAAGACCAAACTTGGTGTACTGATATAGATTTGGATTATAAATTCGTTAAAAAAAGCAAATTTAAAAAATGTAATACAGTTTTTAAAAAAATTGAAAAATTTTTAAAATGTGAAAAAAGGTAATATGGCCCCCCATATATAAAAAAAATTAAAACTGTCATATGTTTACAAAATTTGTAGTATTTTTATTTTCTTGATAATGAGTAAAAAAAAATTTGAAATTTTACTAATGTTATGATTAATGATGCACTTCAGGGGATGATACATAGTGAGGGTGACTAGATTTCATTTAGTAGAATCCGGAACAGTTTAGTAAATGTTCCAATTTCAGTTTACTGAAACTGGAACATTTTTTCTCGAAAGTATATCCCAGAAAAATTTAACTAAAGCAGTTGTAGAAACGGCTCAATAGGTATGATGGATAATTCGTAGTTGGTTGGGGAGTTCACCCACTCTAAACCAGTTGAGTATAGATTTCAGTTATGCTGCATAGATTGATGATAAGCCTATGTTTTTCAGTAAGGCGACTTTTCTCTTGGCATGGCTAAATTTGAAGCATGTGTCTGCCTGTGGCAGTTTGTACTGTGAAAACAAAATGTTCACATAAATTTGAAAAAGGTATAAATACAATGGCCTTGTAAATTCAAAAAACAATAGAAACCATAATGCAGTGACAGTGTTATTCTAAAAATATGCTAAATATATGCAAATGGAGTGTGGACTGCATATCATCACAAGAAACCGGTTCATTTAGGCATCCCAAAAATTTGTTTTGAGACATGGGCCGTTTCCTAAAAACTGATGTCTAATCACCCTAATGATATCAAAATTAAACCAGAATTACAGAATTAACTGGGTTGGGGGTGGCTCAGCCAGTTGTGTGCCAGGCTCATAATCTACGTTCCCAGGTTCAAGTCCCAGCTTGGCCAGTGTGAGATTTATCTCCACAAAACTCCCCTCGGTCAGTAGGGGATTCCATTATTCAGACATTAATCAATATTAATCATATCTGCTGAAGTGAGATTCTTTTACCCCTAATGGTAACATATCTCAGACCACTGTCGATATTTTTCAATAGCTAAATCAATTTTTAAAACATTTATTTTATAGGATTTTATTGAAATTATATTATTATATAAATCAGCACTGTCCAACTAGCGGCCCGCGGTTGGATTGTAGATGAGAAAATCGGGCCACAAAAATCGTTGTGCCCGCAGCACGATTTTTGTGTTTACTTGAAATTTTAAATAAATATCTGTATAAAAATTATCCATCTTATAATTTTTTCTCAGTTTATATTAATTTACTTGATATGCAATCTTCAACTTACTCATTCTATAAAGTTTACAAAACATTCTCAAGCCGATCAGCAAACTTCTGAAACCTTTTAAGAGCAGTGCGGCGTCATCAAACAAACGTTTTTATGAAGCTGCAGTAATAAGAAGCATCTAAAGGCAGCACGAATCGCTCTCACTGCACATGCATATGGTGGGGAATTTTGTCAAAACATCACTAAAGAAAAGATTATTTTGATCTCCTCTGTAGATATTTGGTGATATAAGAATAGGACAGGTCAGGTCCGATCCTATTCTTTTGGCCCGCGAAATACTGACAGAAGAAAAAATGGCCTGCAGTCTTAGAGAAGTTGGACAGCACTGATATAAATAATGGAAAATATGGTATTGTCCAATTTTTGTAATGTGCGTGATGTAAAAGTTATTTTCAGAAATCTCTACATAAAAACATTTTTAAAATGTATGTTTCTAGCTCATTGTTACTTTCATGGCATTTTCAAAGATGCATTTTTTTTTTTGTGGTGATAAAAAACTGTCACTTAGGTCATTGCATGAATGCTATTGCATTGGTTTTTGGTTTCGTTTCACATTTACCACTACAATTATGCTGATTTATTGCTTTAGTTCAAGCAGTTTAGAAAAGTTATTATTTCCTTCAAAGGTGTCTCTTAAATTGGCACATAAGAGATGGAAATCTCACTGCACTGATTGCTGTGGTAATCATTCTGTTTCCAGTTCTACTTCATTACGGATTCATTCTACCAATTCAAAGATAGAGTAATGGAGGAGAGGAGAACTTCAGCTGAAAGCTAACATATTCCAGAAATACTATAAATTCTTGTAGAGAAATGAAACCAAATTTCTAGCCACGCTATTGGGCTAGGTGTAGTCGAAATAAGCAAAAAACTAAGCATTGCCATTTCTAGCTCATTTGTCGCCCTGGACAAGAAAATTATTCAATGAATGGAAAAAATTGCACATATGCAAGTTTAATTTTATTCATTTTAATGAATCATATTTATTGCTGATTAAATAAATGTTATCATAAAATACTTTGATAATAAACAATTTATAAATAATTAGAAGAGAATGTGTAATCATTTAAATTGAAAAGAACTAAGTTACTGGTATAGCTATCAAGCAAATTCTGATTTTATATTTTAACATATTTGAGAAGTATCATGCTACAAGTACTACACAACTTTAAATAATATTGTGAAATCTAGTATATGAAGAAATAAATTAGTTTCTATTATTTGATGGCATGGAGGATGGATATTATATTGCAGGCATGGAGGATGGAAAGCATCTCCAAGGTGTAGATTTGCTTCTCTGCAGACATGCCAATGATGCTCTTCTAAGATATGACTGCATTAATAAAAGATTTCTTAGAGCAAAATTTAAAACAAAAGTTAAAGACTTGAATGTCATCTGTTGTTATGCCCCCACAGAGAACTCTGATGAGAACACGAAAGATATGTTTTACAGCCAGCTTCAGGATATTTTGAATTCTGTGAAGGGGATATTTCTCTTGTGCTAGGTGACTTCAATGCTAAAGTTGGTACTAACTCTAAATCTTTGGACAGGAGTTTTATGTCCCTTTGTCATTAGTTGTTCCAGTGACACTGTGGAACATCTCCTACAGGTAAGTAAACTTAATGGTTTACAAATAGCTAACACATATTACAAATATTGGGACATTTATAAATATACATGGGTTTCACCTGATGGGTTGCACAGGAATATGATAGATTATATTTTAATTAACAGCAAAGGGCCTAGTTCAGTTAGGAATACCAGATCATACAGGGAGCCAAAATTGTGTCTGACCATTACCTGGTCAAAAGTGTTTTGCAGCTGCAGCTTAAGAAATGTTGTGCTAAGATTATAAAAAAAATATTAGCTATAATACTGAATGCCTGAAAGATCCAGATATAGCCAAAACATACCATCATAGTCATTATGACAATCGTGGTTACTGCTGAAGTTCAGAAGGAATGGGATCAGTTTAAACAGGTTTTTCTTGAAACCAACAGTACTCTTTTGGGTAAAGGGGAACAGTGGAAACAAAATTATTTGAGTGATAAGTCTATGGAACTTATTTCTGAAAGAAGGAAGTGCAGGATTAATATGAATCAACACCCTACTAGTCCTAACAGAAGGCATTACAACGAACTTAATAAATGTATAAAGTATTAGTTAACAGCTGATAAGAATCTTTGACTTGATAGCTTCAGAAAAAAAGCTTGATAGCTTGAAAGCTGAGGAAGCAGTTAGACAGCACAACAGCAGGAGGTTCTACCAGATTATTAATGTTTTATGTAGGAAGAAACAGACAGGTACATAAAGATTAAGGGATAAACATGGTAAGGCAGTTGAAGGTGAGGATTCTGTAATGGCTAGATGGGTTGAACATTTCAGAGAAGTTGTAAATAATGTGATTATTTCTACTTCCATTGTTTGTAATAAGGATAGATGCATTACTGACTTTAATGATGGCCCTATGTCACATTCCAAAGTCACTTCGGCTATCTCTAAATTAAAACTGCATAAATCCCCAGAGGTGGATGTGAAATCACCACTGAAATGTTTAGAGCTGGAAACATTTGTGTTGTCACATGGCTGAATGAAATTTTGAATATTTTTTATGATAAGGATTTTACTTGTTCCTAAGATCTATTTATTATTACCCCAATTTGTAAAAAAGGTGATCAGAGTTTTTGTGCAACTATATAGGGGTATCGGCCTTCTTTCTGTTCAAAGTAAAGTTCTTTGCATTATTATGCTTCATAGAATTAAGAATTTGGTTGATGGACAGCCATATGATGAACAGTGTGGATTCAGAAGTGGTAGGGAATGTATAGATCAAATATTTTCACTCAGGCAGATTCTTGAGAAATGTTTTAGAGTTTCAGAAACCTGTGGTTGCTATCTTTATAGGTTTCAAAAAGGCTTTTGACTCTGTTGATCAACATAATTTGTGGTTGATTGTTAGTTCATTTGGAATACCTGATAAGTTAGTGTAATGAAAGCTCTCTATAATAACATTGAGTCGTGTGTGAGAGTTTGTACGTCTTTCAGCAATTGGCTCAATTGTTTTAGCATTGCTAGTGGAGTTGGACAAGGGTACATTTTGTCTCCTTTTCTGCTTGGTTATTGATTATGTTACGCAAAATTCTTTGCAAGGGAAAGATTTTGGTCTTTTAAATGGTCTAGAGATTTCAAAATTTCTGATTTAGATTATTGCAGATGATTTGGCCCTGTTGGCTAATGATGTTGATGAGATGAATTCTTTCATTAGGGCTGTTGATGAGATTGGTAATAGAGTAGGTTTGGTGATAAATAAGAAAAAAACTAAAGTGATGAAAATTGGTCAGGCAGGTGATGCTCAGTTGCTTTGAATGGCTGTACTCTTGAGCACGTGTCGCAGTTAATTTTCTCGGGATCTGTGTAACAGATACTGGTGATGTGTGGCATGACAAATAGAATAGGGATTGCTGTGAGAACTTTTAAGACTATGGAGAGTATGGAAAAATAGGCATGTACACCAAAAGACTAAGATCAGGCTGTATAATAGTTTGGTTCTTTCTAAGGTTATGGTAGTGAAACATGGACTCTTTGTAAGCAGGATAACAAGAAACTTGATGCCTTTGATTCTAGATGCTTAGCAGTATCTTGGGCATTAGGTGGTTTGATTTTGTAAGTAATGATAAGGTCAGAAGAAGGAGTCATTAACCTCCTTTGAGCAGCATATGGTGCAGAGAGAGACTGCATTGGTTTGACCATGATACCCGTGTGCATAGTTGCAGATTAGCAAATAGGATTATGAATAGTGTACCTAAGGGTTTTAAAAAAAGGGAGAGACCTAGGAAGTGATGGATAGACAATGTCCATCGGAACCTTGCTAGAATTGGCGTAGAGTGGCTAAATGCAGCAACAGTAGCTCAGAATAGGCATGTCTGGAGAGGAAAATTACAGTCTGGTTAGACCTCTGTAGCCCATGGCTGCATGAGGATTTTGTAAGTATGTATGTATGTAAAGTTAACAATGGGGCGGGGTTGGCTCAATTATTAGAACACCAACTTGTAATCTGCAGGTCCCTGGTTTGAAGTCCCTCCTGTGTTGAGTTTATCTCCAACCCACCCCTGCCTCAGTCAGAAGGGGACACCAATGGGCTTTGAAAGACTGCTGTCCATCAGATGGAAAATAAAGCCATGGCCCCATGTGCATTAGAGTACACTGGATAGCCTTGATTAGAGGCTACCATCTGTTTCCTAAGAGAATGTCCAGTGGGTCCCCTCACCCATACTTCTCTGAGCCCTCGAGATCCTTGTGACTTGGCCATTTAGCCCATTGTGTGAAAAATAGTGATGATCAGAAGTAAAATAATCCTTAATAACAATCCATATAATTTATTATTCAACCACAGAACTTTCATCTCTTTATTTTAATATCACTTGTAGTTCAGTCACATATTAATCTATTCATCAATATCCTCAAGCAGCCTTATATCTGGGGTACAGAGGTCCAACCAGACCTCCGTACCCCATGGCTAGTTAGTTCTCCAAGCAAGTCTGTCCTGAGCTGCATCTGGCCTCTGCACACCAATTCTAATAAGGTCCTGTTTGACATCGTCTGCCCACCACATCCTTGGTCTCCCCCTCTTTCTGAAGCCTTTAGGCACACTGTTCACAACCCTATTCGCCAATCTATAATTATCCATACGGGCAACATGACCAAACCAGCGGAGTCTCTCTCTGCACAATATGCTGCTTAAAGGAGGTTGCTGTCTCCTTTTCCTAACCTCATCATTAGTTACAAAGTTAAACCACTTAATACCCAAGATACTACATAAACATCTAGAATCAAAAACATCTAGTTTCCTGTTATCTTGTTTACACAGCATCCTAGTTTCACTGCCATAACTAACCCTAGAAAGAACCAAACTATTATACAGTCTAATTTTAGTTTTTAGGTGTATACGCCTATTTCTCCACACTCTCCATAGATTCTTGAAAGTCCCGGCAGCAATCCCTATCTGTCTGTTAATCTCATGCTGCACATCACCAGTATCTGTTACATATCTCCCAAAATAATTAAAATGTGACACCTGTTCAAGATTGCAACCATTCAGATTAACTTAATCACAGCCTGCCTGACCAATTTTCATCACTTTAGTTTTCTCTGTTTATAACCAAACCTACTCTAGTACCAGTTTCATCAACAGCTCCAATGAAAGAGTTCATCTCATCAACATCATCTGCCAAAAGGGCTAAATCATCAGCATAATCTAAATCAGAAATTTTCTTATCTCCAGTCCATTTAAGGCCAAAATCTTTCCTTTGAAGTGAATTTCGCATAACATAATCAATAACCAAGCTAAAGAGAAAAGGAGACAAAATGCACCCTTGTCGAACACCAGACGTAATGCTAAACCAATTGCTACAAGACTTACCAACTCTCACACATGACTCAGTGTTATTATAGAGAGCTTTCATTATGTTAACTAACTTGTCTGGTATACCATATGATCTCACAATCAACCACAAATTATGACGATCAACAGAGTCGAAAGCCTTTTTGAAATCAACAAAGCTAGCAACCAAAGGTTTCTGTAACTCTAAACATCTCTCAAGAATCTGCCTAAGTGAAAATATCTGATCTACACATCCGCTACCACTTCTGAAACCACATTGCTCGTCATGCAATTGCCTGTCAACCAGATTCTTAATTCTATTAAGCCAATCATGCAAAGAACTTTCCCAGGAACAGAGAGTAGGCTGATACCCCTATAGTTACCACAAGAACTGCGATCACCTTTTTTGAAAACAGGGATAATAATAGCTCTGGTAAAATCCTTAGAAACCATGCCTTTATCATAAAAGTTATTCAAAATTTCAGTCATACAAGTGGTAACTGAAACATTCCCAGCTCTAAGCATTTCCATAGTAATTTCATTTACACCTGAGAATTTATGATGGTTAAGTTTAGAAACAGCCAAAATAACTTTAGATTGTGTTATAGGGCCAACATTAAAGCCACCAATGCATCTATCATCACTGCAAACAATGGGAGTAGAACTACCCACATTGTTTAGAACATCACTGAAATGCTCAGCCCACCTAGCCATGACAATCCTCACCTTCTATAACCTTACCTTGTTTATCCTTCAATCCCTGTATACCTTCCATTTTCTACCACACAAAACATTAACTGTCTGGTACAGCTCTCTGCTGTTGTGCTGTCTAACTGCTTCCTCCACTTTGTTAGCCAAGCCATCAATCCAAAGATTCTTATCAGCAGCTAACTGATTCAGTCTCTATTAAATCTAAACCACGTGTTTTTTTATCTAGGTTTTACCATTCCATCACTATCTTAGAAATTGCTAGCATAGAACCAACCTGAATATTTTGTTGCTGTTGACAAAGGCTAGAAATTGTCTGCTCTTATATAAATACCCCCTCAAGCAGCTGCTTGCCACAGAGGTCTGACAGGAGCCTGTCAGTTTATATGCCACAGTAGGAGATCTGAGAGGATGGCAGGACCTCAGCAGAAAAACGACACACACATCCATAGCCTAAATCCGGGGCTCGAACCCAGGTCCCTTAGATCAGTAGCCAAGCGTGCTAACCAATCGGCCACGGGACGGCTCTGCTCTTATAGGAATAAGAAAAATTAAAAGTCATTGTTTGTTTCTTTTAACTTTACAGTTTTGTACATTATATAATGAAATTATATTTTACTGCTATGATTCAAAAATGCATTTAGCATTGGAAATGTTCATTATTTTTCTTTATTATTTAGATTGTGTCATTCATTTTAATTGGAGTAGCAGCCTATGGAACCGCTGCAAGTTTTATCACTAGCCTTGCAATTGTTGGTGGCATAATTGCTTGTGGGGTGTTTTTGTTTCTTCTGTCATTGTTAGGTCTGATTGGAGCAATCAAGCATCACCAAGTATTATTGTTTTTTGTATCCTTTTAAAAAAATAATGTGACATGCATTTTGCACATCTTTAGCCCTTAACCACTGTCATATAGTCTGTGAGACTACAAGAGATTTTCATTCCACTAAAACTTCCAGTAATAGTTTTTTATATCTTCCAGTTTTTGCTCTCATTATTTAAGTGGATAATGCATGTATTGCGTTTCCTAACTGATAAGACTATATAACTGCCATTAATCAGTACAAAACTTACTGTGTGATAAAAAAAGATATCATTGGTTAAGGGCTAATATATATTCAGTGATCATTGAATTATGACCCATCCACCACCATCCCCCTTCATATTATGTCAATGGGAAGCTAAATTTGAAGCCAATCCAAAGTGAATGCACAGTATTCCCTGTTAAGAAACATTAATTAATAGATTCTGAAAAAATTCATCGCCGCCACGGCGGGAATCGAACCCGCATCTCCAGATTCATGCCAGAGCGCACTAACCATTGCACCACGCGTCGGACAACGAATATTTTCGGAATATGACCTTATAAATTTTCTTCTTGAGACGTGACTGAGACAGCGCCATCTATACTCAAGGAGATGCAACGTTTTCAGTCGTTGCATTTGATTATCAGATGTTAATGAGAAGGTTGCTAACGCTACCACGTTAAATATATAATTAAAATCAATCCAAAGTGAATGCACAGTATTCCCTGTTAAGAAACATTAATTAATTATATATTTAACGCGGTAGCATTAGCGACCTTCTCATTAACATCTGATAATCAAATGCAACGACTGAAAACGTTGCATCTCCTTGAGTATAGATGGCGCTGTCTCAGTCACGTCTGAAGAAGAAAATTTATAAGGTCATATTCTGAAAATATTCGTTGTCCGACGCATGGGGCAATGGTTAGCGCGCTCTGGCATGAATCTGGAGAGATGTGGGTTCGATTCCTGCCGTGGCGGTGATGAATTTTTTCAGAATCTATTAATAAATTTGAAGTTGTGTACTTTCTAAAATAAGCATTTTAGGGGAAATTGCAACTGAAAATAAAGTTCTTGACTAAGTCTAATTTTCAGCAATATTTGCTTAGTATTTAAAGAGTTGAAGTTTGGACTTGTAACAACAACAATAAAATCAGTGGTAAATTATCACAGGAGATGTCCTGTAGATATGGAACTCATGAAATAGTAGGCTGAAAAAGATTGGTTTTGCCATGAGTGGGATTCAAACCTACGTCTCCTTGTTTGATGGTGTAGTGGTTAGCATTACTAAGAGAAGTGGGTTCAAATACCACTCGTGGCAAAGCCAATTCAACAATAAAATCTTAAAAATTTTAAAATAATTGAATAATTATTTATGCAAACTTTTAAATATTGAGCTACTGTATTAAATGGTTTGTAATTATACTTCTTATTCAACTTATAATTAACTTTGATAAATTTTTGTTTGGCTCTGTTGTTGTTAAATATTCAAACTTTCATAACTCCTGCACATCGGTGAAACTTTCTTACACAAAATTATTTAATGATATTCTTTAAATACTAAGTGGAATACTTGTTGAAAAACAAAAAATTGGTTGAAAAGTTTAATTTATCTTTAGTCACAATTTCTCGTAAAATGTTTATTTTTGAAGTTATATAGAGCTCTGAATTTTTTCTTCGTTGACAAACATGGAAGGGGATGGTCATAATTCATTAATTACTAAGTGTATATGATACATAGATATTCTGTCTGAATAAATTTTAATTAAAAAATGTTGAAAAATATTTTATAGCTTTGTAATGAAGAGGCAATTCTATGTGATCTTTATTTTATTAATAGTTATTTTAAAAGCTATAAACAGAATGTGTTAAGTTTAAATCTTCTAATATGGTAATAAATGGATGATGGCTGAAAATGTTAATAGGACAGCATAAGATATGATTTTATGGCTAGTAAATGAAATGAATCACCCGTTCCTGACAATTTTATTGCTTGGTCTGCTGAATTTTAATAGAATACAAAAAAAAAATATGAATTTTATCATTGCAGTATATGTGATTAAGTTATGACAGATAAGATCAAGAAGTGATAACCTGGAAGCAGTTGCATACAATGTTATGAGATTACATATAGTAAACCCTTTATGGCATTTCTCAAAGGGCCAAAAAGTCACAGTATTGAATAAAACACTAAAGGGAAATAATCATTTATGATCGGAATAACTTTGGATAAGAACGAAAGGATCACTTTGGATAAGAATCGGATCACTTTGGATAAGAACCACTACAAAACAAAGCAGGCCAATAGAGAGAAAAAATGCTGCAAAATTACATCTAAGAATATATTTGAAAGGAGAGTTTTGGAACACTTGATAATGAAATCACTTGTGATGATTCATAAAACTAGCCAGGTATAGCATTTGATGTCTGAACCCACTTTCTTATGGTTGCACACCATCAGTGTCTTTGAAAGGTGATAAGATATTCTTTCTAAATATTTTGTAGAAAAAATTTGCTGCGATAAGGCAATTGAACCCGCATCTCTCCAGAAACTTGCCAGAACATTCTAGTATTGAACTAATGCCAGCTTATCTTTTTTTCATATAACCATTTCAGTAAAAAATGCTTCATTATATGATTTGTTTCTAACATAAAATTCTAGGGGAAAAAAAGTAAATTATGTTATTTCAAAAGGAAGAATGCAATAATTTATTACTTATTCTTGCAGTTGTGTGGGGCGGGGGTGGCTCAGTCGGTAGCGCGCCAGGCTCGTAATCTGTAGTTCCCAGGTTAGAGTCCCAGCTAGGTCAGCGTTGAGATTTATCTCCGCAAAATCCCCCTCCCTGCCCACTGTCAGTAGGGGACACCGATGGGCTTGGAAAGGCCGCCGTCCGTCGGATGGGACGTTAAGCCGTGGCCCTGTGTGTGGGAGAGCCATACCCAGTGCACGTTAAAGAACACACTAGATGGCCTTGACGGGAGGCTACCATCTGTCTCCCAACAGCTGTTCCAGTGGGTCCCCTCCCCCAACCTTCTCCGAGCCTTCGGGGTCTATGTGACCTGGCCATTTAGCCCATGGTTTGCAAAAAAGTGCCAGAGGTAGAATAACCCAACAACCCAACGTAGGTTTTTCCTTTTAAAAAGTACTGCAGTCTTATTAATTTTTGTTTGTAGTTAACACAACACTTTTACTTTAAATTTTGTAAAAAGTCATACCTTAATGCTTCTTGGCTATTTTAAGATAAAGCTATCATTATTCTAAAGTTCATCTAGTCACATGCAGAGGAAACTCACTTTGAAAATATGTAAAAAAATAACTGGATCATGCAATTTTGCATTATTTGATTTTGGCAGTTTGTTGGTTTATCATTTTTTAAGCAAATAAAAATATCTAATATAACTGGCAATTAAATACAGATATTTAAGTTTCAAGTGGCAGTCTGTGTTTAATTTTCTGTCAGATTGGAAATTTACAAATACCAAACAGAATTTATCATACTTATTCCCCATATTATTGCAGTTTCCTGTTTTATGTTGATTCTTATCTCTAACCATCCATACTTTTATTTAATCTATAGGCAATGGTTTTCAAACTGGGTTCTGCAAAAAGTTGAGGAAAACTGATATACTTCTGCAACTATTTTTAAAATTTTACACTATTAACATATTTCACATAAAGCAAATAATATTTTGTTGTTCAGTTGTAAAGTATTATTAAGAGTCCTGTTTCTAGGTGATATTACTCTGACTCTACCAAAAACTTACCATTTTGTACTGAGGCATATCTCAGATTGCAACTGTTGCCCATTACATTAAATTTTTATGGTCATCGAAACAACTGCATCCTTCTCATTGAGAAGTTAACATGCAATAAACTTTAATGTATACTTTATTCAATAAAATTTTTTATTTTTTTTATTTTTGCAAAAGCATGTTTATATTTCTATGTACACAGGGTTCTTATTTAATTTATGGAAATCAATGTTATGCCAATGGGAAGTTAATGTTGAAGCTCTATAACTTCTAAAATATTGTTTTGTAAAATGTGATAGCAGATAAAGATCTCAGTCAAAGATATCAATATCTGGACTTTGAATAACATTCCTTCAGTATTTAATGACTTATGGAAATTTGAATATTTAACAATAGCAATGCCAGTCTTAAGAAACTTCTACAAAATTGATGAATAGTAAAAGAATTCTTTACACAAACTTCTGAAATACACATTTATTTTATTTTAAACACTTTGATACAATATTTATTACCAAGTTTAAATTGACTTCTGAAGTCAAATTTTGTGACTGGCATTGTTATGGTTAAATATTCAAACTTCCATAACTCATTAAATATAAATGGATATCATTGAAAATCAAGATATTGATATGCACTATACGATTGGTCAAAAGTATCCGGACACTCACTCATTCACAGTCTCCCAGTAATAGGAAATGAATTAATATCATTTTGGTCCACCCTTTGCTGCTGCCACAGCCTCCACTCTGTGGGAAAAGCTTTCCATTATATTTTGATATGTTGCTGCAGGAATTGCCTGTCATTCTGCCTGCCACAAGAGCATTAGTGAGTCCGGTCACTTATGTTGGGTTGATCAGCCTGGCTTGCAGTCGACATTCCAATTCATCCCAAAGGTGTTCCATGGGGTCAAGATCAGGGCTCTGCAGGCCAGTCAAGTTTTTCCACACCATCTCATCAAAACATTCTTGCACAGTCCTTGCTTTGTGGATGGGGACATTGTCATGGTGGTACAAGAAAGGGTCTTCACCAAACTGTTGCCATAAAGTTAGGAGCACAGATTTGTCGAGAATGCCATTATAGGCTGTGACATTCAGAATCCCATTCACTGAAACTAGGAGGCCCAGCCCAAATGGGGCGGGGGTGGCTCAGTCGGTAGCGCGCCAGGCTCATAATCTGTAGTTCCCAGGTTCGAGTCCCAGCTGAGTCAGCGTTCAGATTTATCTCCGCAAAAATTCCCCGCCCTACCCACGGTCAATAGGGGACACCGATGGGCTTGGAAAGGCCGCCATCCGTCGGATGGGATGTTAAGCCGTGGCCCCGTGTGCAGGAGAGCCATACCCTGTGCACGTTAAAGAACACGCTGGATGGCCTTGACGGGAGGCTACCATCTGTCTCCCAACAGCTGTTCCAGTGGGTCCCCTCCCCCAACCTTCTCTGAGCCTTCGGGGTCCATGTGACCTGGCCATTTAGCCCATGGTGTGCAAAAAAGTGCTGCTCAGAGGTAAAACAACCCAAACCATGAAAAACAGCCACAGAGCATGATGCCTCTTCCACCCAGTTGAGACAACACAATCAGGTAGGTAGCATTCACCTAGCATCCTCCACACTTAGACTCATTCGTCGAACTACCAGATGGTGAAGCGTGATTCATTACTCCAGAGAACATGGTTCCACTACTCGAGTCCACTGACACCATACTTTACACCACTCCAACTGATGCTTGGTGTTGATCTTGATGTTAGGCTTCTGTGCAGCTGGTCAGCCATAGAAACCCATTTCCTGCAGCTCATGATGAACTATTATGGTGCTGGCATTGCTTTCAGGGCCAAAATGTCCTGAACTGACTTGTTGCTAAGTTGGCATCCTATGACCATGCCACATTGAAAGTCACTGAGCTCTGCCGTAAGGCCCATCCTGCTGTTCATGTGCATCAATGAGGTTTGCCAGGCCACATGCATCCTTTTATACCTGTTTGGGCCATGGTTGTGGTTATATGGGTGAATCCACTACTCAGAAGGGGTGTCTGAATACTTTTGATCAGATAGTGTATTTGATTGAGATCTTTATCTGCTGTCACATTTTTCAAAACAAAGAAATTTATTTTCGAAATTATAGAGCTTTGATATTAGTTTCCCTTTGACATAACATAGAGTGCCTTAATTTATGGAAATTTTACTACTTAATTTTTTTAAAATTATCAATTTTGCAAAAATTTGGGGTTCTGCCAAAGATAAAAGTTTGAAAAGCACTGGACTAAAGAAATAATAGTGAAAAATTTGCCACCATTTTAAATTGGAACATCTGTTATATACTGATTTTGGTATCTATATAACTTACTATTTTAATCCTTCTATCTTTCTCTTAGAACATTAATTCTTAGACCTCATATTTATAATTTTTATAAAATCAACATTACCTTAAATGAAATTCATTGTATCCATTAGCATTTAAAACTAAATACTGCACTGTTGTTTGAGCACATCTTGCATAAATATAAATCTCTTTGTTTTCAAATGCTGATCGTACTTACACTGAGATGCCATTTTTATGAGGTAGCATATCGCAACACCTTTGGCCTTTAGAACAGTCCAAATTTGTCGGGGCATTGAACTTACATGATGCTGAATGTGTTGTGCAGGAATGTTGTGGCATCCAGTTGGTGCAAATTGGACAGCGGCACAATCTCATTGCAAACAGCCCTTACCACCTCATCCCAAAGATTATCGATGGGGTTTAGATCTGGGGACTATTTAGCCAATGAAGGCATGTATTTTACCGGGGGGGGGGGGGGGGGGAGAAGGAGAGGATGCTTCTACATTTATCATCAAATTTTAATTAATCCTCCCCTACCAAATGGTAATTGTTTTAGCCATGATCATATAGTTAATTTTAAAAGTGATCGCATATCTTAAAGCCATTCATCATTCTCACATTAAAACATTTGAGATAATTAGTGACCCAGTATCCTACTGGGAAACTTGAGTCATCCACCCACACAAAAGGAATAGCCAAAGGAAGGTATGGCTTTTCAACAAATGCAAAAACATTTTAATTATAGAGCTAATTAACACAGTTTTATTTTAAACACATTCTTTGGTCTTAGTAATTATATATCTCTTGTAATAGATATACTGCCTCTGTCCTGCCTACACTAACATTAGTAAATCTTTCATTATTCGAAATGTTCATACTCAACTCACTATTGTGATCACCTCTCTAACTCTATAAAACTCGTGACATGACTGTCCTCTGCACTCCCCAGGACTCATCTGCCTCCTCTAGCAGACTCGACTAACTGAAGTGTTTCCGTCGAGAACCAAGCATCAAATACTATTGTGTCGTACAAGTCTCCGGAGCCAAATGTCGAAAAAGGTCTTTTTCCCTCTCCAACATATAAAATAAAAGAAGACATCCCAAGTGTCTGATTGGCTCTCTCAACTCTCTGCTAGGTGGGGGGATAGGGTGATGGACAAAAATAGAGCATTCTTGACTTGACATCCTTGTCCTGCAACCATGTGACTCCCACTGTGGGAACTGTTCAGTGGTGTTTCAGAGGAAGTCCTTCTGGGCTTCCGGTATCGTTAGACTTAGTCGCAAACACGGCACCAGGCTCCACTCTCGTGGAGGCTTTTCCACTGATGAGAGGGCTCTTTCCTTTGTATATGCTAGTCCAGATTAAGCTGTCCAGTGACAGGTGAGTGAGTGGTTTCGCTTGGTTAGGTGGTGCCTCAAACGGACTTAGCGGGCTTGCCTTCCACGATAATACTTTTTATGGTGTTGCTCTGACAGAAAGGAAGCTGAAGTCTGGAATCTGGAACCATTCTACATGAATCATGCAAATTCATGCAGAACACATGTTCTTGGAACCATTCTATGATGATATGTGCTTGTCAGCAGGTGCATTATCATGCTGAACATGTCCATCTGAGTGGGGATAACCTGTAGCCGTGAAGGGATGAACTTGGTAAGCAACGATGTTCAAACACATTGTGGCATTCAAATGTGCTTCGATGGGTATCAGTGTGCCAGGAAAATATTCCCCACACCATCATACCTCCTGTACTGTTAACATCTTACAAGATGTCTCCATGGCCTCATGTTGCTTGTGCCAAATTCTGATCCATCAACATGATGCAAAAGGAACTTTAATTCATCCAACCAAGGTACTTTTTTTCCAATCTTCAATGGTTCAATATTGATGCTCCTGCTCCCACTAGGGACACACTTTCATGTTAATCACTGACATCGGCATTCAACATAGTTGGCAGCTGTTGTAGTCGATTTGTGTGATAAGGTCCAATATGTGGTGCCTTTGGAGATGGCCTTTGCACACCAATGTTTATTTTTGCTGTGATTTGCCTGGTTGTGCCTGTCTTTGCTTGTGTGATTCTCAACAGTCTCCTTTGACCCCTCTGTCCACAAGATCACAGACACTGGTAGTTTTTGCATCATTCTCAGTAAACCCTAGAAATAATTGTGCATGAAAAGCCCAGGAGGACAGTCTGCCAACTTGTCGACAAGTTAGTACTCCATTGGAATTGTTTGGGAGTTGCTAGAACTGGCACACTTATCACAACTATTATGCCGTGTTTGAAGTCACTCAGGTCACTTATTTTGCCCATTCTGATGCTCAGTCCAACTCTAACTGATGCTAAAAGAGCTGGTCTGACTGATTTTATGCTACACACTATTCAAAAATGTATGCATGTACAAAAAAAAAGCAGATATGCAGTTGTCATCATATCAAATGGATTTTTTTGTTGGTAGAGTTTTTTTTGTTAAAGAGTTTTGCCACTTGATAATCATATCACTTGTAAATTAAAGAATGTGGTGTATTTTTAAAATTGATTAACCTTAGATTTGTACATTGTGATGTTAACCTATCACCTGCCTATGGAAATTAGTAAATGTAACCTGTGCCCAGCATAAAATAGCAGAATGTAGTGCAATTTTAAGCTCCATTCTTAGGGTATCTGTAATTAAACAAATGATCTTACATATAAACATGTACATTTTACACAAAACCTTTTCATTGGGTTTGAATGTTGTTAATTTTGCTTCACAAAATATATATTTTTACTTATATCGATAATTTTTGAACTAGCTAAACTAAGATTAAATTTTATCACTTTCATTGGCGATAGATAAGTATGTCACAAAAGAATGGTAAAGAATCATCAGTCCTGATAAGCTTTAGGATGTTGAATCACAAGCATTATGCAATGTTAATCCTCACATAATGGCCCTAGCAGACTTAAGCTATATACTAAATGCATAGCATTATAGATACTGCAGCTGTACACACAGCTCCGCTTAGGTCATTCGTTTCTTACACACACTTTTCTTCTTCGGGCAGACAACGAACCTAAGTGCAAGTTTTGTCACACCATTTTAACTATTAAACACATTTTAATCAATTGCCCCGCTTTTACGTTATACAGATATTTATTTTTTACCTTTCACGATTTTGCAGCTGAGCCTCTTACACTTGGCCAGATATCTGATAACTCTTTTTTATCATCTGTATTTGCCTTTTTACGTTTTACAGGTTATTTTATTTATGTATTTGTCTTTTGCACCCTATACAACCTGAGTCTTTTACACCTGGGTTGGTTTTACCATTTATGTCTTTGTATTTATGTCTTTACACCTATTTATTTGTTTTATCCTTTATTGTATTGACTTTTAACTTTGGTTATGGGTCCTGTTTCTTTTATCCTTTTATTTATCTCTGGTGCATTATGGCCTAAGCAGCCAATGTGCCTAAAACCCCAAACAACCAACCAACCAAAGCTGTACACAAGCTCTTGCCACCACTGCACAGATGCATCTCCCCACAGCAATGTTTAAAGAATTAATCCTCTGACTAGGATTAATTCGAACTAATCACTTGGCTTCGAACCTTTCACATCTCATTTTGAATATGCTGTCTCATTTCCTATTTTACTGCTGTTGTCTTCTAGTTTATATTCAGTGAGTATCAGCCCAGTTGCTACTAATTCCAGGAGTCAGCAATTGTGCAATAGGAGCCCAAAGTACTGAGTTTCTCATTATTGCTTGTCATCAGTTCCATGTCTAATGGAGAAGATTATCTCTCATATCTTTCCATGACAGTGTAAAAAAGTCTCCACTGGTAATCTCTGCTTTACCCCAACTGACTTTGCACAAACCCAAGTTTAACATGAGAAATCTAAGCAACTAGCAACAATACTGGCTTGGGAGTTAGGAATACATGACAGTAATAGACTTAATATTTAGAAAAGTTGGTAGCCCTGAGATTACATTCTTGTGTTTTTCAAATGTTCTAGAAGTTACCAATTAGGCAAAAATGTTATTGATATTCAGTATCATGAAAATAAATTCATGTGTGATTAAGACCACCCAATCAAATTACTGATTTGATATTATTGATCTCTTACATTTAAAGCATTAAATGTGAATATTGGTGGTTCTTTTTGATGTAAATAATATTTGTCTACTAGTAAAAACAGCACATACCTGTACACTAGTAAAATATGGTACTAGTAAGAAAAATTAATGAAGTTATTACTCTTTTTTTTATTTTATGTAATTAAACAGTAAAATACTTATGAAATATGTTGGATATTTTATATGTATTAGAATATTTTAATTTATGAAAGACAATTCTTAACATTCATTAGTATATGGTCATTCTCTTCCTGCTTTTTGTGGCCCAGTTCAGTATTGCTTGTGCATGTCTTGCTTTTAATGAAGAACAGCAATATGAACTTGCTAAAAAAGGATGGCGCAGTTCACCTGTTCCTGTGAGAAATGAGACGCAGGTTTTCTTTAACTGCTGTGAGTTTGAATCTAAAAATGTTTCAACAGGTGACCCAATGAAAGGTCCATCATGTCAACAAGTAAGTAACCAGTATTTTGTACTATTTTTTTGTATTCCTTGTTTAATTGTTCAACCGAAACCACCTTAGTGGCCTAGTAGTATTACACTGTTTTGTGGTAGCACTGAAACCTAAGTTGGAATCCAATGGAGTTAAGGACATATACTGCCTGGTCAAATTATTATGTACACCTACCAATACTTCATCAGCCCTCCACGAGCAGAGATGACAGTCTGGACTTGATGTAGCATTCCTTTCACATACTTTCAAAATACAGCAGGAGGGATTTTTATCCACTCTTCCTCCAAAATGGCTTGACCATCTCAAAGTGAAGAGGGCTGGGGTCTGTGCATTTGCATAATGTGTTCCAAACTGTTCCATATCTTTTTGATTGGATTATGATCAGGTGATTGTACAAACCAGGGAAGGTGATAAAAGTTCATTTCATGTTCCTCAAACCATTTGTGTACAATTTGAAAACAATGAATCAATGAATTATGATCCATGAATTTGCCATCTCCACTGGCATAAAAATGTATATCATTAGCAGCATCTGATTGTCCAAGATGTTTTTATACATTCAGGAAATGATGCAACCTTGCATAGAAACCAGAGCCCAGTATGTGCCAAGAAAATGCTCCTTAACCATCACACTGCCTCCAGCAACTTTAAGAGTAGGAGCTGCACGTGATGAGTTCGTTGCTTCATGGGGTTGTTGCCACACTCTATATCAACCATCTATTGAAAAGTGTGTAATGTGATTCATCTGACCTTAAGATACATTTCAGTTCTTCTATACACCAATGGAGTCTTCAAATTCTGTTGTTTTCAGAAGTGAAATGCTTTTGTATCATGTATAGTAGTCAAATTTGAAAATTTTCAATTCTCTGCATTTAGTTCTCATTTAAATCGATTTTGAAGTATTTTCATCATTGTTTCATTAAAATCATCAATTAAATGTTTCATTTAATAATTGCATTGTTTGATGTATTAAAACAAAAAATTGTGCTAATATTGTATCTTTAATTGTCACTATTTGTTTTACTGCCAATGTCCCTAACTTATTTGTATCACCACCTTAACCCCCATATGCTGGCTGCCATTACTGGATGAATAAGACCATTTTGTCTCAATCCTTCTATATCCCAGGCAAAAGACAAAAACCTTTGCTGATATTCAAAAACAAAGTGGTTAACACTGCATATTAAATACATTAAAAAGCATTCCATTGTAAATGTTTGGCACACTGTTATATTTAAATTTTTAACTTTTTAAATTTTAAGTGGTCTTTTTTAAGACAGTATATCTTTTCTTATAAGCAAAAAAAAGATCATAGGCATCAGCAAAGTTTTTAGTCAAGCATCATGGAAATAAATAGCCACTGCAAAAAAAAAATTGCAGAGAAAAGAACTAATGAGATTGTGAAAGTAATCAGTGCAAGGCCATTGTGATAAATCCATCAAACAGGCAGAACTTATTCTAGTTTTTATTGACTCAAAAAACGAGAATTCTCCAATTGAAAAATCAAGATTTGGAGTTCCATTTATAATTACTTTTTTTTAGAAAACTGCCATTTTTGCTCCCAATGAAGAGGTTCAAAGGATTGTGGAGAATTATATAAAGCCAGTGGCATGTTTGATGAGTTTCATAAAAATGAGATTCTTAAGAAAAATCACCAAAAGAATTATGAGATTGAAAAAGACAGCAAATATCCCTAATGTATTTATATCGCCACCTTAACCACCACAGTTTACTATGCTGGTATGGTGAGGCTTTGCCATTGCTGCATGATTGTCTCAAGTCTTCTGTATCCCAGATACAGAATATCCAGCCTTGTTTCAGATAATTAATAATAGCCTCTGCTGATATTCAAAAAAAGAATGTCTCAGTCAAGTTCAGCAGAAACTGAAATTAATTTGCATCATGCCAAAAACATTGAAGAACAAAGAAATAAGATGAAACTAGATCTAAAACCTCAGAGAGCATAGGAGGATGAAATTACCCCAAAGGAAAATAAAAGCAGAAACAGCATTAAGGGTCTGAATTTAGAGTCAAATTCAAACTTGCAGCCATTTACATAGTTGTGCTAAAGTCTTGATGAGAAAAAGCTATCAAAATTCCAGTAGGCACTGCTGAAAAACGTGTTTTTTTCTTCTTGAATACTATCACTGAAAAGAAGCAGTACAAGTCCCATACAATAAATTGTCAGCAATATGAGCAGAACTTTCAAGAAGGTCCTAAAGGTAGTGCTTCAAAAATTTGTCACAGATCTTCCAAAAATTTTAGAAAAAAACTGGAAAGAAAAGGAATGTTCTCAAAAACCTTAATAATTATAATAAAAATAAATACCCCCTCAAGCAGCTGCTTGCCACAGAGGTCTGACTGGAGCCTGTCAGTTTATATGCCGGAGTAGAAGGTCTGAGAGGATGGCAGGACCTCAGCAGAAAAACATGAACATCCATGCCTTACCCAGGACTCGAACCCGGGTCCCTTAGATCAGTAGCCAAGCGCGCTAACCACTCGGCCATGGGACGGTAAAAAAAAAAAACTTAAACTATGTATAAACTAAGTTACTCCCATTTTAGATTATTGAGATGTCTGTAGTACAGCTTGCTGCTATCTGTTTCTTTCAGCAATACTTGATTTCTCTTGGAAATTCAGACAAATTATCAATTATTGCCAAATATTCTCTTTATTTGTCATAGATATTGGGTTAGAGATACTTTTACAGTTACTAGCCTTGTTTGAGATCATTAAGCATTAAATAGCTTTAATGTTATACATATATATATATACGTATTACATTAATTACCACTTGGTGGGGGTGGCTCAGTCGGTAGCGCACCAGGCTCATAAACTAATTCCCAGGTTTGATCCCAACTGGTCCAGCATTGATATTTATCTCTGGAAAACTCCCTGCCCACAGTCACTAGAGGATACCAGTGAGCTTGAAAATGCTGCTATCCATCAGATGGAATGTTAAAGCGTGGCTCTGTGTGTGGGAGTCATACCCTGTGCATGTTAAAGAACACACTGGATGGCTTGATTGTAGGCTATCATCTGTCTTCCAACAGCTGTCTAATGGGTCCCCTCCCCCAACCTTTTCTGAGCCTTTGGGGTTCTTGCGACCTGGCCATTTAGCCCATTCTGTGCAAAAAAGTGCTGCTCAGAAGTAAAACAACCCAACCACTTGGTGCAGGTGTGTATGTAAAGACAGAACAATTCATCCTTGGCTATCAGTCAAAGGTTTGAGCCCCTGATAAGGTTTTGGATGTGTCATATTGTCTTTCAGCACCTTGTCTGTATCATATACTAGCATGTTCCTTATCAAATCTATATGTTTCAGCATCTGCCTGAGGGTGCAATTATTTTTTACTCATGCAAAAATCCATCACTGATAATCACATTAGTGATAGAAGGTTGGCTCTGTTGGTTTCAAAAATATAGTTCTTGGCTAAAAAGAATAATTAAACAATTAGTGAAATGTATATTATTGTGAAAAAAATAATTGTATATAATTTGAGATGAAATGCCAAGGCAAAATGTCATTGAAACAAAAGGCTATAAGGGCAGAACATTGGTGGTACCTGATCATAGACCTGATCCAGAAATAATGGCCAACAATTTTGTTGTCTCCTAAACTAAATTAAGCCTTTAAACAGTCAACTAAGAACCCCTTCCCCATTTCTCAAAAAAAAATAATAAAAATCTTCCAGTACATGCAATCAAGTGATAACTACATTTACTTAATAACTAATGGGTACATCCAATAAATAGAGTCATATTGATACACAGATACACCATTTCATTACATAATTTGAAAGTAATTACTTAAATCTTGGCTTCATTATATCAAGCTAGATAAATAAAAAAAATAAATACCCCCCTCAAGCAGCTGCTTGCCACAGAGGTCTGACAGGAGCCTGTCAGTTTATATGCCATAGTAGAAGATCTGTGAGGATGGCAGGACCTCAGCAGAAAAACGACGCACACATCCATGCCTTACCCGGGGCTCAAACCCGGTCCCTTAGATCAATAGCCAAGCATTCTAACCACTCGGCCACGGGACGGCTATATAAAGCTTCTAAATTATTTTCATTCTTATGTTGGGGAGCAAAGCTTCCTGTTTACATTAAGCGATATCTTGAAAAAATAAATTCAAAGTTTAATACATTTTTCATGAACATTAAGTATTTAATCATCTTTTCAGGTAAGATGCTGTCAAGAAAGTGATGGATGTAGTAAGTGCCCAACATGTTGGAAGAAATTGCAGAGTGTTATTGATAACGCACTAAAAATCAGTGGTGGTATTGGCCTGTTTTTTAGCTTTACTGAGGTATTTATTTTTATGTAACTAATAGCCTATTTATTACTTCTTGAGCTGTTACTATTAAATTTTGGATATTATCTATGAGAATTTCTATGTACTGTAATTTTAGGTGTTAATTAGTCCAAACTTTATTTTTGATTAGAAGACCACAGTTGTTGAATTAATTAATTCTGAAGCAGTTTTACACTGCTTCAGAATCATTGTTCATTTCAGGGGAAAATAAACGTAGAGTCAGTTAAATCATTATTTCAAGTGGACTACTTGTTGATTTGTAATGAAAGAAGTAAAACTTGCTACACTATGAATTTATATGGTTTTTCTGCCTCTTATAGTGTTTAAAACAATTCTACTTTTTTTTTTTGTATAGAAACAAATGTTCTTTAGATGTTTTATATGGAAAAAAAATTGTTTTGTAGAATTAAAGAGCATGATCAGTTTACTCTCATAAAAAGTATAGATATATAACACAATTTAACATCTCTCAGCTTTTTGGTAGATAATCAAATTTTTCAATAATATTTTATTAAAAAATTTGATTTCTCCTAGCCACTTTCATATAAGTTTTATCAAATTCCCATTCCAAAATATTTATTTTTATTGCATTTTTCAAATAATTGATCCATTGAATAATACCTTTTGATGATAAAAAAATTGGTTGATTTTTTAGCATGCAGTATGCTCTTTTTTGCAGTATCATTGTAAATGATTATATTCATAATTTCCGATATTTTAGCAAAGAGTATTATTAGAAAATATTATATTTATAACTTGAAGTTGTAAATTAATATATATAATAAATTATAAAATAAATAAAAAATACCCCTCAAGCAGCTGCTTGCCACAGAGGTCTGACAGGAGCCTGTCAGTTTATATGGCAGAGTAGAAGGTCTGAGAGGATGGCAGGACCTCAGCAGAAAAACAACACGAACATCCATGCCTTACCCAGGGCTCAAACCCAGGTCTCGTAGATCAGTAGCCAAGCGTGCTAACCACTCGGCAGGATTCATAAAAATTTAATGAAAACGTTTTATCTGCATGTGTTATGTTTTAAAGCACAGTGTCACACAATGCATCATCACAAATTTCACAATGAAATCTTTTCTCCGTTTATTTTTCCATTTTCTCTTAGAGCAGCAAACAACACACTTACAAAGGTAAGTTTTTGCTACCTTTGTAAGGTACAAAAACCTTTTACCTGTGTAAGGTTTGCTTAGGTAATTAATGCCATTGTATAAATCAAAATTTTGGCCCAAAATTTAACTCAAATAAGCTGGTACAAAATAACATTTGCTAATGTCTTGTGATCTTTATTTTGTCAACTAGCAACCAAAAACATAAATGAAACAATTTTGAATTTGAGAACTAGTAAAAACTACTAGACTGTACTTCTGCTTTCTAGTGATGAGCTTTGTAAATAAAAAAAAAATATTCATTCCAAACCCACGTGAAACATATTTACCATTGCCCAAGAGAGTCTTAGGTACTATAATTTTGAAACCAAAATGCTCCCTGAGTAGGTTTCAGGTAAAACATAGAAGTGTTTAATTAATGTTGGCATTATTTACGTGTTTTTTTTTTGTAATTATTAAATTCAAGACATTTTTGTAAATCAATATTTCAGACATAGTGCATTAAATAATTTAATAAATACCATACATATAGATAATTACCAGCCAACCAGGTTTTGCAGTAGAATACAAGAATAAAATCAGCTTAAAATATAGATTAATGTACAATGTGAAAGTTTGTTATTGGAAGTGCATAGATGAGCCAAAATGAAGGCCTTTCAGAAAAGTCCAATTTAATGAAGGTACACTTACAGTTCTAAATAGGTGGAAATGTGACTTTTAGATGAACAAACTTAATGATATTAATTCTGGGACATTGTAGAATCACTTTGTGGCAAAATCATGCACAATATTAAATAAGAAATTGTTGAAGCACATCGTATAACAGTAGAAACCTTTTGATGGTTAAACTAGTATCTAGATTTCAAAACATACAATACATTCTTGATCAGCAAAATGGTGGTAGGTTCTATGTTAAATTAAATTGTGAGAAGATATATTTGAAAAAACATTGATATAAGAGTCATAATATATTATTACTGAGGTGTGTGTGCTTGAGGTATCATTATAGTATCAGATGATGTATATGATGGCACGTTTTTATTGTTGTAGTATGTTATTAGGAAATTGACAATATTTTTTGTTATTAATGAAAATGTTTGGATTAGGGTAATCTTTTAATAGGAGTCTCCAGGCTATGAGTAAATTTGATAGTTCATCATTACAGCAGAAATCTTTGTTGATATGAATTTTTATTTTTTCACTGTATGAATTATTGATCCAGTTTAAATTTAGTATTAGGATTGGAAATAATTCTGGCTTCTTCAGAGATTGGAGTTCCATTATGGTTGATAACGATGTTAGATAAAACTGTTGTTGGTAATTTTTTTCTTGATATCATAATGATATTCTTTAATTATTTCTGGCAAGCTTCTTGAAGTCATACCAATGTATCCAATTGGTGATTTGACATTATTTGAAGTGGTTTCTTCTTTTAAAGGAATCATGTAGACCTCCTGTAGGGATGTAGCAGTCTCTGTCTTTCAAGATAGATCTTAATAAAGTGATGGAAGGTTTGATACGTATGTTGTAGTTGTAGATTTTCATACTGTTAAAACAAACTATCATCTACAAACTGAAATCAAATTCATTAGGAACAGATGCAGGCTGTCCACTCAATTTCATTCAAAAATGCCATTCATCTATATTCTGATTTAATAAGCATCATGCCACCAACAGGTCAACAGATAAGGTTTTTAAATATACAAACTCTATATTGCATTTACCTGCTTTGAATAATACCGTAAAAACATCATGAAAATCTACAACAACAAACAACATTTCTGTGTCCCCACTTTCTAATCTGTATGCTCACTAAACACCAGTGTCCTTAAGTCAAAGAGAGTGTATAGGATCTCAGCTGACCATTTCCATACAAAACAATGAGCAAAGGTTGCACCTAAATTCTTTTAGAGTTGAAAGCTGTAGATGGTATTTTAATGGGTATATACAACTTGAACCTATTCCCCATTCTGAATTGGGGTGGCTCAGTGGGTAGCATGCGAGGCTCATAATATGCAGTTCCCAGGTTCAAGTCACACCAGGACCAGCTTTGAGATTTATCTCCACAAAATTTCCCACTCTGCCCTTGGTCAGTAGGGGACACCAATGGGCTTGAAAAGGCTACTGTCCATCAGATGGGATGTTAAGCCATGGCCCCATGTGTGGGAGAGCCATACCCTGTGCCCGTTAAAGAACATTCTGAATGACCTTGATACAAGGCTACCATCTTCTTTCCCAACAGCTATCCAGTGGGTCACCTCCCCCAACCTTCTGTGAGCCCTCTGGATCCTTGTGACCTGGCCATTTGGCCCATTGTGCACAAAAAAGTGCCACTCAGAGGTAAAACTATCCAACCAACTCTGGAAAACTAATTGAATGCTTCACATTGCACTGTGAATGGGTCTCATGCCATATCTATTGTTATCTAGGTTAGCTTATCTGCAGGTTGTGTAATTTTTGTTCAATGTTGTAGTGTTCATTTATATATCTATTAATTGATTATTAACCCTTACCATGTTGCAGCCCGAAGAATCGCTTTCATCTTTCCCATTCTAGTGATTGGAGAGCGAAGTTTTGCTCCCATAGTACAAGGTTGTGGAAAAAAATTCTTGAATAGAAATCTGAATTTTTAACTATTTCTAATTAAGTATCAAAAATAACATAAATCTGTGATACATATATTTTTTACCTGTTGATTTCGGTTGAAAAAAAAATTATGATAAAGTTTAAAAACTAATCTACACAGTCGTATCAGAATATGACCACCTACCTAGTAATAGGGATAACCACCCTTGGCCCGGATGACAGTGGCGAGACTGCATGGCATGAACGCAATGAGGCCCTGAAAGGTTGCCAGAGGCACACTTGCCCATTCGGATTCCAGCAGAGCACAGAGGTTCCGGAGATGACATGATTGTGGGTCTGCACACCGAACCTGTCGATCCAAATGGTCCCCCAAGTGCTCTATGGGATTGAGGTCGGGCGATTTCACTGGCCAAGGGAGAACGGAGACATTGCTTTTGTGTTCCTGGAACCGGTCACACACCACCTTAGCAACATGGTAGGGTGAATTGTTCTGTTGGTAGACACCATCACCACCAGGGTAAATGTACAACATGAAGGGATGCATGTGGTCAACAAGGATGGACAGGTAGCCATTGGCATTCAGCCACCCATCCAGTGTTACCAGCAGTCCCAGGTTATACCAGGAAAACATCTCCCAGACATTAACACTGCCACCGCCGGCCTGTATTTGACTGACAAGCATGTCTGGGTGGTGGTTCTCGTGTGTCTGATGTCATATCTGCCACTGCCCATCACTTCTGTGGAGTAGAAACCTCGATTCGTCAGAGAAGGCAACCTTTTTCCACTCATCCACTGTCCAATGATGGTAATTCCGTGTGAACTGCAGGCATCGTTGACCTTGGTTAACATTGGCAACTTTATGCAGTGTCGACTCCGGAAACCCATGCGTAACAGGATTCGCTCTACTGTTATTGAAGACATACCTAGGTGCCCCAGCATTCATTTGAGTGGTCAGTTGCTGCACTGTTGTGTGCCAATTTCCCTTTACCAGTCGACGGAGGCAACGTTCTTCTCTGGGGTCAATGGCCTTTGGGGCTCCACAGTTATGACATCTGGAGGTACTCAGTGTGCCAGCAGTCCATTCTTGGTGCACCCTTACTACAGCACCTCATGAACAGTCTACAAAGTCTGCTGTTTCCGAGATGCTTCCACCCTTGGCACGGTAGCCAATGATCATTCCTTTTTGAACGTCCGTCAAATCAATACCTCTGTCCATTGTGCTCACGTTACACACTATGGCTCATCTGTCCTGGCCGGCTGCTTATATCTCCGTGTGGTCGACCTTGTCATGTGCACTCTGTGATGCGCCTGGGTGGGTACACTGATTCTGTGGGTGGTTATATTATTCTGATATGACTGTGTATATGAGTCTACAGTGAACATATGAGCATGCTCAGTCACCATAAACAGCATCAAATAGTGCTGATTTAGTTTGTCTTTATTCTGCTGTCCCGTACTTAGATTATCCATCAGTTGCATTTCTATGTATTTTGTGCTATTTATAGCTCTGCTAGAGTTGCAATGTTTTTTAAACTTTTAATGTAAGGATATTGATTTTTTTTTTATTACTGGAAATTGCATCATCCAGGAATTACACACATTGGCTATCAATCAATATTTTAGCCAACTGTTGATTTTAAAGACTTTTTTATTTGCCTTAATGCTTCTAAAATTATTTTTTATTGCTTCTCAAATGCATACTGTGATTATAAACAATAATTATTAGATTGAAAGTGAAACTATTAGCAATCTATAATGACGGCAATCAGGACAAGCATTATGATTACTCAGAGCACAATTTTTAAATGGTAGAACTTTATTAATATTTTTAATTGCATATAAACAAATTAAAATCAGGAAATTGCAATTTTTTTAACCAAAATTTCTGCTGGAATTTTAAACTTTTCTGTAGCAGCTATGCAGCATCATAATAAAGTGGCTCATTCTCAAATTCAGTGCATCAATTAAACTTTAAATGCTTTGAAACTTTTTTTAATTTTTTTCATAGTTCTTTATAATTTTTCTGATATATTTTTCTTAGAAATTAAATAAATTCATAGCTATAAATTATACAATTTAATATACACGATATTAGCTGTAATTACAAAAATTGAAACTCTTGAGAACTTAAATGGATCTTATGGAAGAACAGAGCATTGAAGAGCATTGATTACCACCTAGTATAATCTGCTTATTGCTTCTACACTTATTCCCTTTTCTTGTACTGAGATTTTGTACAGTTTCTTGTACACATGCTTTTCCTTATAAAGGGGGGCGGGGGTGGCTCAGTCGGTAGCGCGCCAGGCTCGTAATCTGTAGTTCCCAGGTTCGAGTCCCAGCTGGGTCAGCGTTGAGATTTATCTCCGCAAAATTCCCCGCCCTGCCCACGGTCAGTAGGGGACACCGATGGGCTTGGAAAGGCCGCCGTCCGTCGGATGGGACGTTAAGCCGTGGCCCCGTGTGCGGGAGAGCCATACCCTGTGCACGTTATAGAACACACTGGATGGCCTTGACGGGAGACTACCTTCTGTCTCCCAACAGCTGTTCCAGTGGGTCCCCTCCCCCAACCTTCTCTGAGCCTTCAGGGTCCATGTGACCTGGCCATTTAGCCCATGGTGTGCAAAAAAGTGCCGCTCAGAGGTAAAACCCAACCCAACCCAGGTTCAAGTCCCAGCTGGGTCAGCGTTGAAATTTATCTCTGCAAAATTTCCCCACCCTGCCCACGGTCAGTACGGGACACCGATGGGCTTGGAAAGGCCGCCGTCCGTCGGATGGGACGTTAAGCCGTGGCCCCGTGTGCGGGAGAGCCATACCCTGTGCACGTTATAGAACACACTGGATGGCCTTGACGGGAGGCTACCTTCTGTCTCCCAACAGCTGTTTCAGTGGGTCCCCTCCCCCAACCTTCTCTGAGCCTTCGGGGTCCATGTGACCTGGCCATTTAGCCCATGGTGTGCAAAAAAGTGCCGCTCAGAGGTAAAACAACCCAACCCAAATCCAGTGGGTCCCCTCCCCCAACCTTCTCTGAGCCTTCGGGGTCCTTGTGACCTGGCCATTTAGCCCATTGTGTGCAAAAAAAGTGCCACTCAGAGGTAAAACAACCCAACCCTTGTAAAGGCTGTCAAGAATAAAAAAGAAGAATATTTATCAGTCATTTGAGCTTGTATACCTGCTGGCACAGTCAACAGCTGATTCAGAGGGGTTGTGTATGTCCCTGGTTTTCACTGCAAAAACTCGGTATGATAGTGTGTGATGAAAGCAAAATGCTAATATTTTCAGGATTTTGACAGCATGTCATTACTTAAGATTTACCTGGCATCATTACTTAAGATGATGAAATGTCATTACTTAAGATTTACCTGGCATTTATTTCATGTGAAGGCAGAAAATTGTAATCAGTTAAATTCACAAAAATTAAAAGATCTCTAGTGGTAGCAGAAAATAATATCAGTCAGAATGCAAAAAAGGAGAAGTTCACTTGAAGTGACAAAATATATATTCTTTTTTTATATATATTTTCTTTATTTGAGTGGGGGAGGGGATGTATGGTTGCTTGCATCTGTTAAAAGTATATTTTTTACTTTGGGTGGCAAAACGTTACAGTTAGTTTGAGGATAACAAAAGGTAAGTTCACTTGAAGGTGACAAAAAGTAAATTTGGTTGGGGGTTGCAAAATACTTTGGGCTGGCTATATACTATGATCATCAGATCATGCATAGTCTCTTCACCTAAATTCTCTAGAGCATTCAATGAGTGGGAGGAAGTGTATCTGGGAGACTGGTCATCAATCCAGCATGATGGGTCTGATAACCACTCCAGTATAATCATTTCAATTTTATCATTTATGAACTGCAAAGAAAGCATGATAAATATTTTCATTATGTAAAATTTTGAACCAAAGCAGTGGAAGTTTTTATTATATTTAGAATTTTATTCTTACAAATCTTGATCGTAAGTTCGTAACTGGTTATCCTCATCTATTAAAATTTCTTTATGCTGTAATTAAATTATTTACTCAATTCCTTTCAGTTTGTAGGGGTGTGGTTGACTGTTCGTTATCGAAACCAGAAAGACCCTCGTTCTAACCCTCGTGCTTTCTTGTGAAACTAACCTCCTTTGAACATCAAAGGTATGATAAAACTAACACATAACACTCTTGCTTCAGATTTGTTTGTCATTAAATTTCTAGTTATTGCATGCTTCCTATTACTAACAATGTATTAATAATTTATGAAATCTAATTATCCCAAGCTTTTCCTTAGCCCAGAATAAATATGCATGAGCTATTCTTCTCAGGTAAATAATTTATTTCAATCAGTAAACAAACACAAAATATTTTCCATAGATAAAGTCGTGACTTATTCTATTTGTGTACCATATACATATAACTAGCCAATTTTTTTTTTGTGTTAGAGCACCTAATGTGTCATCAAAAGATCATGTAAACCTGTATTTTAGTATTTAAAATTAAATTTGGACTGTGAGTGAATCTGGTGGTAAATTACAAGATACGGTATTATGTTAAAAATTCCATTGTACTTTCATCATCATCATCATCCTCAAGCAGCCATGGGCTACAGAGGTCCAACCAGACTGTGCAATTTAGTTCCCCAAGCAAGTCTATCCTGAGCTGCATCTACTGCATCTGGCCACTGCACACCAATTCTAACAAGGTCCTGTTTGACATTGTCAGCCCACTGCATCCTAGGTCTCCCCCTCTTTCTGAGGCGCCTTTAGGCACAGTGTTCATAACTCTATTCGCCAATCTATAATTATTCATACGGACAACATGGCCAAACCAACGGAGTCTCTCTCTGCACAATATGCTGCTTAAATGAGGTTGCAAACTCCTTTGCCTAACCTCATCATTAGTTACAAAGTTGAACCACCTAATGCCCAAGATACTGCGTAAGCATCTGCAATCAAAAGCATCTAGTTTCCTGTTATCTTGTTTACAAAGTGTCCACGTTTCACTACCATAACTAACCCTAGAAAGAACCAAACTATTATACAGTCTAATTTTAGTCTTTAGGTGTATATGCCTATTTCTCCACACTCTCCATAGATTCTTAAAAGTCCCGGCAGCAATCCCTGTTCGTCTGTTAATCTCATGCCGCACATCACCATTATCTGTTACATAGCTCCCAAGGTAATTAAACTGTGACACCTGCTCAAGACTGCAACCATTCAGATTAACTGAATCACAGCCTGCCTGACCAATTTTCATCACTTTAGTTTTCTCTCTGTTTATAACCAAACCTACTCTACTACCAGTTTCATCAACAGCTCGAATGAAAGAGTTCATCTCATCAACATCATTTGCCAAAAGGGCTAAATCATCAGCATAATCAAAATCAGAAATTTTCATATCTCCAGCCCATTTAAGGCCAAAATCTTTCCCTTGAAGTGAATTTCGCATAACATAATCAATAAACAAAGAGAAAAGGAGACAAAATGCACCCTTGTCGAACACCAGAAGTAATGCTAAACCAATTGCTACAAGCCTTACCAACTCTCACACACGACTCAGTGTTATTATAGAGAGCTTTCATTATGTTAACTAACTTGTCTGGTATTCTATATGATCTCACAATCAACCACAAATTATGACGATCAAGAGTTGAAAGCCTTTTTGAAATCAACAAAGCTAGCAACCAAATGTTTCTGAAACAAAACATTTCTCAAGAATCTGCCTAAGTGAAAATATCTGATCCACACATCCCCTACCACTTCTGAATCCACATTGTTCATCACACAATTAACTGTCAACCAGATTCTTAATTCTATTAAGCACAATCATGGAAAGAACTTTACCTGGAACAGAGAGTAGGCTGATACCCCTATAGTTATCACAAGAACTGCGATCACCTTTTTTGAAAATATGGATAACAATAGCTCTGGTAAAATCCTTAGGAACCATGCCTTTATCATAAAAGATATTCAGAATTTCAGTCATCCAAGTGGTAACTGAAACATTCCCAGCTCTAAGCATTTCCGTAGTAATTTCATCTACCCCAGGGGATTTATGAAGTTTAAGTTTAGAAATAGCCAAAATAACTTCAGATTGTGTTATAGGGCCAACATTAAAGTCACCAATGCATCTATCATCATTACAAACAATGGAAGTAGAACTAATCACATTGTTTAGAACATAAATAATGGAATAAACTCGACGAATTCAATCAAGTAATAAATCATCACTTTAACGCCGTTTTTTTTTCCTTAGAGGAAAAATTGTCTTGAGCCGGGTGGGATATGAACCCATGACCTCCTGATAACATGTCAGGTGCTCTGGACCACTGAGCTACCGGCCGCCGATCAAGATCTCCTCTAATTAGCACTATGAACATTCCTTTTTATGTTTCATACAGGCGCTAGTCAGGCACTTTTTAGCCACAAGCAGCATTTATATTTGCCAATAGGTGGAAGCATATATTACAAGTATGCAGATAATAAATAATGGAATAAACTCGACGAATTCAATCAAGTAATAAATTATCACTTTAACGTCGACATGTTATCAGGAGGTCATGGGTTCGTATCCCACCCGGCTCAAGACAATTTTTCCTCTAAGAAAAAATCGACGTTAAAGTGATGATTTATTACTTGATTGAATTCGTCGAGTTTATTCCATTATTTATTATCTGCATACTTGTAATATATGCTTCCATCTATTGGCAAATATAAATGCCGCTTGTGGCTAAAAAGTGCCTGACTAGCGCCTATATGAAACATAAAAAGGAATGTTCATAGCGCTAATTAGAGGAGATCTTGATCGGCGGCGGTAGCTCAGTGGTTCAGAGCACCTGACATGTTATCAGGAGATCGTGGGTTCGTATCCCACCCGGCCCAAGACAATTTTTCCTCTAAGAAAAAAACAACGTTAAAGTGATGATTTATTACTTGTTTAGAACATTACTGAAATGCTCAGCCCACCTAGCCATGACAGAATCTTCACCTTCTATAACCTTACCTTGTTTATCCTTCAATCCCTGTATACCTGTTCGTTTTCTACCACACAAAACATTAACTATCTGGTACAGCTCTCTGCTGTTGTGCTGTCTAACTGCTTCCTCAGCTTTGTCAGCCAAGCCATCAAGCCAAAGATTCTTATCAGCAGCTAACTGATCTTTTACACGTTTATTAAGTTCTCTGTAATGCTTTCTATTAGGACTAGTAGGGTATTCATTAAGGACATTCCTGCAGTTCTTTCTTTCCGAATTAAGCTCAAGTGCCTTATCACTCAGATAATTCTGCCTCCTCTGCTCGTTTTTTCCTAAAAGAGTACTGTTAGTGTCCAAAAAAGCCTGTTTAAAATGATCCCATTCTTCCTCAACTTCAGTAGTAAGCAAAACATGACTGTCATAATGACTAAGTAACCTATCATGGTAAGCTTTGGCTATAACTGGGTCTTTCAGAGCTTCAGTATTAAAAGTAAATTTTTTTAACCCTAGCACAACACTTTTTAAGTTTAAGTGCAAGACACTTTTAACAAGGTAATGGTCAGATCCAATTTCAGCTCCCCTATATGACCTGGTATTCCTAACAGAACTAGCCCATTTGCTGTTAATTAATATATAATCAATCATATTCTTATGCACCCCATCAGGTGAAACCCATGTGTACTTATGTATGTCACGGTGTTTGTAATAAGTGTTAATTATTCTGAAACCATTAAGTGTACTTACCTGTAGGAGACATTGCACATTGCCATTGCAGCTACCAATACCAAAAGGGCCTATTACTCCTCCCCAAAGGTGAGAGTCAGTACCAACTTTGGCATTGAAGTCACCTAGAACAAGGGTAATATCTCCTTTCTTGACAGAATTCAAAATATCCTGAAATTGTCCGTAAAACCTATCTTTCTCATCCTCATCGACATCCTCAGTGGGGGCATAACAGCAGATAACATTCAAGTCTTTAACGCTTGTCTGAAATTTTGCTGTAAGAAACCTTTCATTAATGCACTCGTATCCTAGAAGAGCATCACTAGTGTGTCTGCTGAGAAGCAGACCCACGCCTTGGTGATGCTTATTGTCATCCCTCCCTGAAAAGATAAATTTAAGATTATTTTTAAGAATCTGACCTTTATCTCTCCATCTGGTCTCTTGCAAGCCAAGAATATCTAAACTATAATGGTGGAATTCTTGTGTGAGGACATCAAGAGAAAAAGCTCTGTGCAGAGTCCTCACATTCCAACTACCTATGGAGAGAAAATGGTTAGTGGGATGTTTAAAGAAACTATGTTTATTGAGAGAGGGAATGCCGACAATATCAAACAGCTCCCTAATCGCAGACATGGAGCAAAGACCCATGTCTGTGATTAGGATGGTAGGTACCCCCCACCACTAAAGGCTGAAGCCATCTACACTGGAAGACTTCCTCCAATGTAGAATTTGAGGATGCCAATAGAAGCAAAGAGTTCAGGTGCCTGCAATGACCTCTGCTCAGGATTATCCACCAGCTGATAAACATATCCTGTGAATCTATTCACTTGGGGCTGTCAACCCACAAACAAACAGAAAACACAGCGGAAGATTTTTCCCTCCACAGAAGCCCACCAGTGCAGCAAAATCAGGATCTATAATCAAGCTCAGAGCCATAATTCCGTTCAGGTTGGTATATATGGTCAGCACCAGGACCCTGTGTGGTTGACCACTCCTCAGCAGGGTAGAAAAAAAAAAGTAGCCATAGTTGTCCTGATTAGTAGGCCACACTAATCTGGCAGCCCTCCCCTTCCATTCACTTACTTCCACAAGAGAGTATCTCTTTTGAAAGGTACTAACGGTTTGCACCACGAGAAGGCGGGGTTGGACATTAGGTGCTAGGCCTGGCCGGTTCTGTGCATCATCACAGGGGATTGGTGCATAGCTCTCCTTTAACTTTTGTAAATACCAGGAAATTTTATTATTTGATATCAAGTGTTCTCTTATGTAAGGAGCTGTCTTTTTTTTTTAATACAGATCTCATGTTTCAGCCACTAATATCACAGTTATTATTTCACAGATGTAACTGTACATTTACAGTTACATTATTATTATTATTACAGTTACATCTGTATCCAAGAGCTATGCATTTTGTTTGGCAGCTATCTATTTTAAAATTTTGTTCAATTGTTATATAATATTGAAATAATGCTAAAATGCAAAATAAGTGAAATAACATAAATGAAAAGTTAAGTATTTAATATAACATAAAGCTGAACAAAATGATCAGAGAGCTGTTTTATGTGATGATTTATCAAGATATTCCTACTGCACTAATTTAAAAAATTCTTCAAAACATTGTTGAATGTAGGTTCCATCATAAGTCACAGATACAGTTAGTTTCTCCTGGTTGATTCAGATCAGCTTGGAATTTTGTCTTTATGATAGTAAATGCTGAAAATACTGTCTCACATAAGTAGGGTGTAACAAAGATCAGGATTCTTCGCGAGCTTCACTTCCTATAATTTTTCTATTGAAGTATTTTTGTACACTTTTCTCAAAATCAACTCAGATATTCCTTTTTTTTAATGCATTGAACCATCTTATTATTCTGAATTGTGATAAACTCTTGCAAATAGTAATGCTGAAATTTCTTCCAACAGATATTCTGAATTAATGTAATCATATTGTCAATCAGACAGAAACAGACAAAAATTGATATATCCTTTTAAATGCATTACATCATGCTAAGTGCTCAGATTTGTAACTGAATTACAAGTCATCAGTTGTGTACTGGCATAAGAATGATGTCATAACTGTTCAGAGTTTTAGAACTCTTAGCAGCAAATGATAGCATCGAATAAGAAAGCAAATAAGCCTGTAAAGTAGAAAGCATCAAATTTAAATGATGTGTTGTAATTGCAAGATCTGTTGACACAAACCATTATTGTATAGCAAAAATTTAAAATTATTGGCGACTCTTTGCAACCCACTCAAGATGTCATGGACAACTCAGTTTTGAGTTATAGCCTAAGGGTTAAGAATCATTGCATTAAAAAATTCTGGTCAACATTTTTCAGTTGTTCATATATAATATGTACTATGATGATATATATATGTATGAGTCATATTTCCAAAATCGGATCTCTGCATCAAACTAGATACTAATATTCTAATATTAATCAGTTTCTTTTGATTTCATAATAAATGCACTCACTGGGTTTTGTAAGATTTGACTTACACAAATCAAACTTTACATAAAAACCACAGAAAATGAATTTTTTAAATCCAAAAATTTCAAGTTGCAGAAAATTTTGTTAACAGGTAGCAAACTATTTGCATGGACAATTCTACACTTGAGAAGTTTATAAGGAAGGCCACAACCTCCAATTGAAGTTAGCCTCTTCCTCAGATCCATACTCATTCAGTCATTTAATAATTAAGCCCAAATGTTACCACTACTGCATTCCATTAACATGAGCAAACCAGAACTAAGAATAAAGATAAGTGAAGCTGAATGTTAGATATCCTAATTTCAGTGAGGGGGCGGCTCAGTCGGTAGCGCGCCAGGCTCGTAATCTGTAGTTCCCGGGTTCGAGTCCCAGCTGGGTCAGCGTTGAGATTTATCTTCGCAAAATTCCCCGCCCTGCCCATGGTCAGTAGGGGACACCAATGGGCTTGGAAAGGCCACTGTCCGTCGGATGGGATGTTAAGCCATGGCCCCATGTGCGGGAGAGAGCCATACCCTGTGCACGTTAAAGAACACACTGGATGGCCTTGACGGGAGGCTACCATCTGTCTCCCAACAGCTGTTCCAGTGGGTCCCCTCCCCCAACCTTCTCTAAGCCTTCGGGGTCCATGTGACCTGGCCATTTAGCCCATGGTGTGCAAAAAAGTGCTGCTCAGAGGTAAAACAACCCAACCCTAATTTCAGTGATGTTAAAAAATAATTTAACATGAACAAAAACAAAGTTTGGTTCATTGTTTTTTTTTTTATATTTATTGTTTACATTATTTTTATTAAGCTCTACTAATAATTAAAGTATGCTATGTGCATGTTATCATGTGGTGCTGAAATTTCTAACAGATGGGGCTGAGGAAGAGGCTATAAGAACTTCCATTTGAGGTAGGGCAAAACTGTAGGTTGTAGCCTTCTATCTTTACTACCTGTTTAGTACCATCAACGTATATAATATGAAAAATGTACATACCAAACATTGTAATTAATTTTAAATGTAATTAGTGACGTGTAAAATTAGACTTATGCGATATTTTTGAAACTGAACTCTTAAGTAAATCAGGGACTGTCTTATTAATCCGTTTTCACTGCCTAAAATGTTTATTTATGTAACCCTAAATAATATTTTAATCTATTGTCACTTATCTTTTCAGATATTCAGTATCTGGCTAGCATACAGGTTTCGGCTACAAAGAGATCCAAAACTCAATCCTAGTCTTCTTTTTTAATAAGTTGCCAAAGAGTTTAGTTAATTAATATGTAATATAGATGAATGTACATTTCATACTCATAGAATAAGTATGTCGATTAAATTTAGCACACATTGTGCAAGCTGAAATTATATGAATATGTTTGATAAAGTCTGATTAATGTGTTAAATTTATAATTCATTTGCTTTATTTTTTGTAACTTTAAAGCAGTGTTGTCAAACTCATTTTATTTGCTGACTACAGTATTATATAACTTTCGAATAACCAGATTAATTGAAATTTAATAGTTTCTTGTTGCTGAAGAATTGTCCAATTATTAATTATTCTGGCTTCAGTTCTTAGATTTATATATATTCTTGAGTGATCTTAGAAATCAAAAGTCCTTAACCTTCAAGCGGCACACTATATAAATTACCATGAGCCGGCGCTTGTCGTATATTTTACGACTAGCGACTTCGAATGTATTTCCAACATATTTGTTACTGCTTAGTCACTATAAATACGGAATATGGTTATTAATTAATTATTTATTAAAACAAATATTGACAAGACAAGTAATTTATTTCTTTGAAAAACACAAAAAATTAAATTAATTAATTATTAACAGAAAAACTGACAAAAAAGTAATTTATTTGTTTGTAAAACACACAAAAAAATATAAAAAGATATATATTTATAATTTTAATTTTCAAGCAAATTGCTGCTCTCTTTACAATTCAAACAAACGGTTTCAGCGACGGAATGGCGCTTATAAAAATAAATATAAGAATGGAAAGGTGAAAATAAAATAACATAGTATACTTACATGATAGAGCGCGCGTTGTAAAGTTTACGTCAAGCCATCTTCACACTAATACGTTGTAACTGAGACTAAATGGTAAATACCCGGTATATCACATCGCCACTTATTTACCCACAATGCATCGTTCAAAGTATAGAATCGTATTTGAAGGTCATAATTATTTCGAGCGCTGTCGTAAATTTTATGACAGCGCGCCCGCTCGAAGGTTAAAACAAAAATACTTTCTAGTAGTTTTAGTTCCACATGTATTGCATGCCAAAACAAGAGTAGTTGCACAATATAAATCAGTTTACTAATAATTTATTAAGCCTGGCACAAAATAATGGTCATGTTTACTAATTACTATATCACTAGATTATGACTATTTTATGTCAGGAATTCAACTTGATAAATAATGATCATTTATATCAGTTTGCACTAGGTATCTAAAGCAAGTTCGTACAACTTATATTGAATAATGAAAGCAAATGCTTATATGCCAGCATGCATATTCTCTTATTAACTGAATATGCTTACCTAATAATAGGTAAGAAATAAAAAACCAACCTAAGAACTTTATAAAATCAGTGGTGGAAAAAACATGGTGTGCATGCCACATATGTTACAGATAATAATGTAATCTAGTCTGCAGATACTTTTTAACATTAATCTCAATTTTTTAATTACCATATGCTATCCTTTTGCCATGCCAATATTTATATATTTGTTGAAATTTTAGTGATTTAGTTCATTATTGTCTTATTTCATTTGATGCAATTAAATGTTAATATTACCAATGAACTTGTAATCTGTCTCAGCTTGTATTACTTATGCAGCCCATGATGACAGTGAAATTTTATGCGACCTGCATTCAGCAGTTTTTCCACTTCTGCATTAGATTCTGGTGTACTTATGAAGTTGTATAATTGATCACTAAAACTTTAATTTGAATGTATGAAATTTATGTGTTTAACAGCCTTGCTTTAAAGTGTCACACCTCATTGTAATAGTAAACATAGCAACTGCTACGATCTCCGTATGTATTGTATTTCCATAATATGTTTTGGTAAATAGTTTAGTTATAATGTATTAAAAGTGCATTGTCTAGTTTCTTTTACAGTACATCAGGTTACAAATTAGTATTTAAAACACCAAATCTGATTAAAGTTACTTTTCCATAATAAGAGAGGAAGTTTTAAAACAAGTGTTGACTGCTTATATTTATCTAAATGAGTAATAATTATGGTTAAAGTATATGCTACACATCACAGTTTGAAAATTTTACCAATTATCAATGCTGTCAATTTCTGTTTGACTAGAAATGTTCAGACTTTAATCCATGTACACTATTTGCATTTTTTTTTTCCATTATGCTATCATGACTTTAAAGAACATGCAAAACCATAGTGTTGTGGTTAAATCAAGAATTTATAGTCATTTTCTATTAGATTCAATGCTTTTAATCAATGCAGTTCTATCCTAATCAAAAAACATGTCTTTAATTTGAATTTACACCTTGTAATAGAAGTAGTAAAGTTGGTCTTTAAATGCAGTGATAATACCACAACCTACCAAAAGCATACTACCTCAAAACAATTTAACTCTATTCTGAATGTTAGATGTAATGCAGTATGTAGATCATATAACCCATTTCTGACAAGTAAGAAATATTTTAATCAGAATGTACAAGGAATAACTAGTATTGAGCAATAAATGCCAACAGGCTCGATAGATTATCCTTTTCAACCTTATATACCCACATTAACCCATAATCTAAATGCATCCAGAGAAAAATAATGACCGATTCACATTTAAAAGAAAAAAAAAACCACCATTTTCTTTGCCACATAATAATTATAAAAAGTATTTTGCTTCAGTATTAGCTATATGTTTATGTGTGCAATAAATATCAATGTGAAAACGGTAAAGAAACTTTTAAAAAGAAAAATATAATCAAAGTTAAACCAAAAATCAAAGTAGGTACTTTTTAAACATGTAAATTGCCTCCAGTCAAATATAGCCATTTTGTGCATTATACTTTTGAAACCTTTCAAAAGTATTAAAAATTAAGGGTTGGTAATCACTCTTAGAACATTCTCAGGCACTAATTTTGTTCTGAATCATACAAAGGAAGAAAACAATTATGTCATCATTGTAGCAAGTGAGATATAATGTTATGCAATTAACCAGAAATCAAAAGATCATAACCCACTACAGCAGCCATTTTCCGGTTAGATTATAAGATTTAACAAGTGAATTTTTTATTTTGACAATTTCTAAACTTTTAGACAGTGCAAAATAACTGTTAAGAAAGACTACTTTGTCCAAAAAAAAATTATAATACTAATTAAATCCTGCCAAAAAATTGGCACGAAACATATGTCCATTGATAAATTTTCCCATTCATAGCTTTCCACTATTAACGTACTATTTGGGTCACAACTGTTATTAATAATGTACTCCATTCATGAGGTGGCAATGGTAACTCCCTTGGAAATTTTGGACACTTTCAGAGGGTTTACTCTTGACCCACAGCAGCTGGAATCCGATCTCTTAAGGCAATACTGCTAGACCTAAGTGGGACCCCTACACCAAATTTGCGATTGATTGTTCAAATACCTGCAAAACCATAGAGAACCAAAATTTATGCCACCAGTGACATACAAGAAACACATCTGCTTATTCATTCACCCTGCTTGGAATTATCGCTATTACATGACATGATTACTTAGCCTTTTGTCATATGCATTAATCTTAGCAGACATTAAACCTGCCCTTCTCCATACATGTAATGCCACAGAAATAATTTATTGCATATCTAGTCTTACAGTAAACAGAAATAATTTATTGCGTATCTAGTCTTACAGTATTACTGTCAAATCCTTATCCATCATGTGCTGTCATATTACATGGGGTGTTTTTGATCAGATAATATACTTTTTCATTGCATCAGTGTTTCTTCAAATAGTCTGTGCTTCCAGAAAAATTATGAGGAGGCATTCTTGTGCCAAAAAAATGTTTTTCAAACTTTCCCATATTTGAATTATATTTAAGTATTCTGTCCTTTTACATCCTGTGAATCGTAAAAGACTGTTGTCATTACATATATTAATTGAAATGAGAATAGCATTTTCCATCTAGTTTCCAGGGGTTTAACAGAACTGAACAAAATTAACGATATAACACTTCTGTTTTTAAGAGAAAACGGTAATTTTATATCATTTTAAATAATAAAACTGAAAGTGACTGCAAGTGTTAGCTTTAATCCTTGTTTATCTTATAAAGCTTATGAATAGTCTATTCTTAATCTCAAAAATATTCTTTTAGTATGTACATAAAAACCCAATGAAAGAGAGTAAAATGTGTTTCAAAAGAAAAAAAAATCCTGAAAATATTTTAATTTTTAAATTTTCTGCTTTGTAACCTAAACATAGCTTTTATCTTAAACCTGCCTTTGATACAAAATAATTCAATCCAGAAAAAAGTATAATTTATGTGTTATTATCTTAATACAAATTTACTGACTGTCACATTTGCTTCTCTAACAGTGTTAGTTTAATATTAATTACTTGAAAAATAATTTTGCTGCAGTTAGTAAAATTAGTTGCTTTGTTTTTGGTATAATTCAGAGTGAAACATTGGGGAAAATATCTCATTTTATCAAATAATCAAAACTAAACTGCAGCCAGCATTCTGAATGTCAAATTTTCAAACATTGATGTAGAAATATACTTTTTTTTTGCATTTAACCAAATAACTCTCTGAATCTTAAAGCAAATTTTATATTAGCATTTTGTGCATGTACAATTTTAAAATCCAGTGCATATCACACTCAGAAATGTGTGATTTATTTATATACATATTGATATATCTTACTATGCATATTTTCAAACAAAACTTATTTTAATAAAGCAAAGAATGGTTTTTTAAATGAAAGAAAATGTTTACATAAAACTTTATATTTTGGTTATTGTTGTTTCATAACTTAGAACTCTTTGGGAAAAATTATTTGCATAAAACTTTTTTAAAGGTATCTCTGATCCTAAGGGTTTTTACATATAAATAGTAAAATTGTAATATTCGTGTTTCTCAAATTCGCCTGGGTCTATTAAACGATCTGCATTTCAGTTAAACTGGAGCTTCATGATTATATAATACAGTTTAACTTTCAAAAACCAGCTGTATTTCATTAAACTTTAGTGATTAATATATTTTTATTTAATCATGTGGTATTTTATTACAAGTATATATTTAAAAATAAACTACTATTCCTCACTTTAAGTTGGAAAAGCTATACCTAGCAAGTTTAATAAATGTCGTGCAGTGGAATGAATACTTCACAAATGAACTCTTAGATTCAGTACTGCATAATTATTTAAATAGAAGTAAGCATCAGTTCTAATAATATAGGAGTGTCTTATTCTACAGACACTTCAAAATAAGACATATTCAGCAGTGCAAATGCTGTTCAAAGAAGCACAACTAGGATGAGAAAAATGTTGCATAGGTAAAGTGCAATACAGTGTTGATACAGTTGATTGCAGAACCTTCAGTATATTTAGCAACATTAATGAATGCCCTTTTAACTGGTATTAATGCTTGACATAAAGAACTTAAATTTTCAGTGCAACTAATATATATTAAGTAGTAGTGTACTGCAGTGCATCTCAAAGTGGTGGTTCACAGACTTGAATGAAAGTCCATGAGCCATCAGCTGCCAGTCTGCAGTAAACTGAGGATAGGAATATGCTTTTGGAATCATAACATTGATATGCTGTAGCACCAAAGTTCTTACATTCCAACACTCCAGATGACTTCATGTGTGATGCGGAAAGTATCATGCACATAGACATGGATTACCAGATAACAAACTTCTGGAAAGAGGACATGTTTTCATTTCTGAAATAAAATGTGTTTTTACTAAATTTCAAATACCAGCTGACTAATAGTTGTCAGAAAATGCATTACTTATTCACATTAAATAATAATGACATCTGTTGATTTTTTTTTTCACTCTTGATAAGCAATCAACATTTATTTGTGGTTACAGAGCTAGCTACTGTTCCAAACTATTTTGTGTGTTTGCATTAGCTCTGACTGAGGTAGAGGTCAGCCATGAATTCAGTAGGATATGTCCTTGTATGAGAAGACCTGTACAAACTAGAATTTCTAGGATCCTTCTCTGTCCCTTATGTTGCAAATCAAAGAACTGCTGTCAACTTTCATGGCTCCTCTATTAGCAGCTGCAAAATTAAAGTGCGGGCTTTTTTCAAGTGTGGAATGTAAAATTACTGAATCAAGTATTACAAAAAGTAGAACTTTTACAACATTAGCAGATTGACTTTACCATTAGCAATTTTTCATTTACATTAAATTATATCACAGTTAGTAGTAAATTATTTGACACTCACAGTAAAACAAATTTAAAAAAAAAATACAAAAATTGTGTATTTTAATTTAAAATTAATTCTTATGAGTTTATACAAAAGAGAACTTTTTTTTTGAAAATGCTGGTTGGATGCAAGTTTTGAGATAAAAAAGAGAACATGTCCTCCTTTTGGAGGTTGTATGGCAACCTGTACATAGACTTTCTTGAGACAACATGACTAGAAGCTCCAGGAACATGTGCAGCTAATGGATCTCAGAAACAGAGTTTTCTGGCAGTCTGCCACATCAGGGCAGTCTGCCACATCAGACAGTTTAAGAAACACTGGCGTACTGCATTTTGGTTGGTGCTGTGAGTTTCATGTTGAACTTGCCTGACAGATTCTCAAGCACAAGTGTTTCATGCATATGACTTATAATCACCTCATAACTGGCCACTGCATATGAAGCAAAAAAAAAATTCAGCACCATGTAATGATCAGAGTGCAGAATATACAGCCCACTAGTCATATGCTGCTTTTCAAATATTTTTTGTATGGTTTGTTGCATTTTTTGTAGATGTAGTTTTTTTTGCATTTAGAGTGGAATATTTTGTTGTTTTTAAAACCTGAACAGAGGTTCTGTCTTTTAAAATGCTTAATGGGGTATTACAAGCAGACTAGGGTATCCCTTTTGGACCCTGAATGCAAAGGGATAGAAAAAGAGGAAGCATTGTGGAATAAGGTATGGGAACTAATGGTTAAGGAGTGTCAGTTTTCCATTCAGAAAGGAATAAATATAATTGCTCTAGAAATTAGTATATATTAAACTCTCATCACAGTTAAATAGAAAAAACATTAAAGGACAATAAATTGGACTGTTTAAAAGTCAAGTTTATAGTTTTTATTCAGTACTAATTTTGCCTGACTAGTTATTGGGAATGTTTGTTTTTATGTTGATTTTTCCCACATTATTCATTATTGCAAAATTATGAAATATAGTCCCCTGCTTTAGAGAACATTATTATAATGACAAATGGTGTTTTTTCTTTAAGTATATACTTGCAATTGACTTGAACTATGTTTTAACTTGTATTTTGGTATTTCTGTACATTAGTGGATTTTTTACTAATTTTCAAGCCTTGAATTATTCTAAAGTGCCCTATTTATTAATTATTTATTGTTAGTGGTTAGCACTCTCTGGAATTTCAACCATTATTATTTGGCCCAATGTCTATATATGTGTATGTCAGGGGTAATGTCCCCAGTGATTCTTTGTGTTTCTCCTCTCACTATTTTATACAACTTGCTTAGCAAATGTATTGCTTTCTATAGATATTTCAAATATCAGGTGATAACCCAGTCATTTTCAAGTACAAATTTTAATTTATATTCCTTATGCTTTTGAAGTTTAGGAAACAATATAAATTATACAAACATTTTCATTGTAGTGTGCAATTTGCATCATGGATATGATAAAATTAATGTGTGATATTTTTCAATTGTACCAAACTGAGCTTCAACAATATTATCCAGCATTCAGCTAGACTATTTTCTTGAACTTTTTCATACTGAGTTCCCACACTCACTTGGGAAATTGAAGTCAACAGGATTCCAATGTATCAATATAGTGCTAATGCCCGTGTTGTTTTATTATGCACAAAGCAGTTTGATGTTTTGCAGCATAAAGACTGTCATATCTACAAATCTTGAATATTAATTTCTTGTCATTAAATAGCAAGCTTTAACAAGTATCCCTTGTAATGTGGAAGTTTTTTGGGCATACTACTGAAAAGTTTAAGGTGAATTGCTGTTTAAATTTCATGCCACAAGAATGACTGATCATTCTTTGATGTCTTCCTCAGTGTGCCAAATAAAATTCTGCATGCTGTATTCTTTTAAAATTAGAACAAAATATCTTAAATATATTAAAACAAAAATTTTCTCCATTACTAATATTGAGATATTTCTTGAATAATAATTATATCTGCTGGATTTAAAATTTATGTGGTAATTTGTATCATGTTTTGTGATGTATCATCATCGTCATCCTCAAGCAACCATGGGCTATGGAGGTTCAACCAGACTGTGCAATTTAGTTCTCCAAGCAGAGTCTATCCTGAGCTACATCTACTGCATCTGGCCACTGCACACCAATTCTAACATGGTCCTGTTTGACATTGTCAGCCCACCGCATCCTAGGTCTCCCCTTCTTTCTGAGGCCTTTAGGCACACTGTTCATAACCCTATTCGCCAATCTATAATTATTCATACGGGCAACATGGCCAAACCAACGGAGTCTCTCTCTGCACAATATGCTGCTTAAAGGAGGTTGCAAACTCCTTTGCCTAACCTCATCATTAGTTACAAAGTTGAACCACCTAATGCCCAAGATACTGCGTAAGCATCTGAAATCAAAAGCATCTAGTTTCCTGTTATCTTGTTTACAAAGTGTCCAAGTTTCACTACCATAACTAACCCTAGAAAGAACCAAACTATTATACAGTCTAATTTTAGTCTTTAGGTGTATACGCCTATTTCTCCACTCTCTCCATAGGTTCTTAAAAGTTCCGGCAGCAATCCCTATTCGTCTGTTAATCTCATGCCGCACATCACCATTATCTGTTACATAGCTCCCAAGATAATTAAACTGTGACACCTGCTCAAGACTGCAACCATTCAGATTAACTGAATCACAGCCTGCCTGACCAATTTTTATCACTTTAGTTTTCTCTCTGTTTATAACCAAACCTACTCTACTACCAGTCTCATCAACAGCTCGAATGAAAGAGTTCATCTCATCAACATCATTTGCCAAAAGGGCTAAATCATCAGCATAATCAAAATCAGAAATTTTCATATCTCCAGCCCATTTAAGGCCAAAATCTTTCCCTTGAAGTGAATTTCGCATAACATAATCAATAACCAAGCTAAAGAGAAAAGGAGACAAAATGCACCCTTGTTGAACACCAGAAGTAATGCTAAACCAATTGCTACAAGCCTTACCAACTCTCACACACGACTCAGTGTTATTATAGAGAGCTTTCATTATGTTAACTAACTTGTCAGGTATACCATATGATCTCACAATCAACCACAAATTATGACGATCAACAGAGTCGAAAGCCTTTTTTAAATCAACAAAGCTAGCAACCAAAGGTTTCTGAAACTCTAAACATTTCTCAAGAACATGCCTGAGTGAAAATATCTGATCTACACATCCCCTACCACTTCTGAATCCACATTACTCATCACGCAATTGCCTGTGCTTAATTCTATTAAGCACAATCATGGAAAGAACTTTACCTGGAACAGAGAGTAGGCTGATACCCCTATAGTTATCACAAGAACTGCGATCACCTTTTTTGAAAAAAATGATAATAATAGCTCTAGTAAAATCCTTAGGAACCATGTCTTTATCATGAAAGATATTCAAAATTTCAGTCATCCATGTGGTAACTGTAACATTCCCAGCTCTAAGCATTTCCGTGGTAATTTTGTCTACTCCTGGGGATTTATGTAGTTTAAGTTTAGAAATAGCCAAAATAACTTCAGACTGTATTATAGGGCCAACATTAAAGCCACCAATGCATCTATCATCATTGCAAACAATGGGAGTAAAACTAACCACATTGTTTAGAACATCACTGAAATGCTCAGCCCACCTAGCCATGACAGAATCCTCACCATCTATAACCTTACCTTGTTTATCCTTCAATCCCTGTATACCTCTCCGTTTTCTACCACACAAAACATTAACTATCTGGTACAGCTCTCTGCTGTTGTGCTGTCTAACTGCTTCCTCGGCTTTGTCAGCCAAACCATCAAGCCAAAGATTCTTAGCAGCAGCTAACTGATCTTTTACCCGTTTATTAAGTTCTCTGTAATGTTTTCTATTTGGACTAGTTAGGTTCTATTTGGACTAGTTTGGACTAGTAGGACATTCCTGCAGTTCTTTCTTTCTGAAATAAGCTCAAGTGCCTTATCACTCAGATAATTCTGTCTCTTCTGCTCCTTTTTTCTTAAAAGAGTACTGTTAGTGTCCAAAAAAGCCTGTTTAAAATGATCCCATTCTTCCTCAACTTCAGTAGTAAGCATACCATGACTGTCATAATGACTAAATAACCTATCATGGTTAGCTTTGGCTATAACTGGGTCTTTCAGAGCTTCGGTATTAAAAGGAAATTTTTTTAACGTTAGCACAACATTTTTTAAGTTTAATTTGCAAGACACTTTTAACAAGGTAATGGTCAGATCCAATTTCAGCTTCCCCATATGACCTGGTATTCCTAACAGAACTAGCCCATTTGCTGTTAATTAATATATAATCAATCATATTCTTATGCAGCCCATCGGGTGAAAGCCATGTGTACTTATGTATGTCACGGTGATGTATATCTTGTTGAATAAAATTAGGTTAGCAGAATTATAGGCAGATTAGAAATATTACTCTGGATGAAGAATTGGAAAGTTTATCCAGCTTGGCTAGAAGAATATATTTAGAAGTTATTGATAAAAATCTCTGACAAATCTTATGCATGTAATAATTACATTCAATAAAGTTTTCAACACAGTAGTAATTCAAATCAGTTTAATTAACACAATTATGCTGTAATTTAATTACTATTGAGCAAGTTATATACTCTGCTGTTTATCTATACATTGCATTTAGATAATGGTAGAAAACTTATGAGAGTGTAATTTGTAAAAATTCACTGATATGTCTCAGACCATAGAGTCATGTTAAGTAAATTAAGATAATATATCTTACAGTTGTGTTTGTTACCACTTTTACCTTCTTAACTCATTATACTAACAATAAGTATAAGTATTTCTATATAGTTGTTACATTATTTCAGATTATATTATCTTTTGCCATTTCAGCCTTTACTTTTAACTCATATGTGAGCTTAAAACATACCCAAGTCCTCCACAGTTCAAGATATACATAAGCCATGTGTACTTATGTATGTCACGGTGATGTATATCTTGTTGAATAAAATTAGGTTAGCAGAATTATAGGCAGATTAGAAATATTACTCTGGATGAAGAATTGGAAAGTTTATCCAGCTTTACATTATTTCAGATTATATTATCTTTTGCCATTTCAGCCTTTACTTTTAACTCATATGTGAGCTTAAAACATACCCAAGTCCTCCACAGTTAAAGAATTCCAGAATGATAGATGATACATTTTCAAATTTTAGGCCACAATTAATGGAGATCATGTCCATTTTTTGTTTGTGCAACATGGAATCACTGATGATAGGTGGTTTTTTGCTTCCTTTGGAGGACTGTTGTAATTAGTCATCTCATTTAGGTTTGATGAAATACTAAAGTAGATCACATCCTTCTTGGTTGCCTGGGACATACTCTGAAGTTCTGTTGCTATTGTCAGGTTATGAGTCCTGTTTTTTACACTTTGATATGGCTATTCCTACATTGCACATTCTTTTACAATTGATTTAATTTGTAGCATGCTCAACTAGCGATACTAAGCCATTACATTTCGACATCATTAAAATTTGTGAAATAAATGAACTTATAAAACATTTAAACAAACTCAAGACTAAATGCTAAAACCAAGCGGCTACATGTTTCGTGTCACACATGTGACACTTCTTCTGTAACAACTATATAGAAATTACTTATATTCATGGGGGGCGGGGGGGGCTCAGTCAGTAGTGCGCCAGCCTCGTAATCTGTAGTTCCCAGGTTCCAGTCCCAGCTGGGTCAGCGTTGAGATTTATCTCCGCAAAATTCCCCGCCATGCCCAGGTCAGTAGGGGACACCGATGGGCTTGGAAAGGCCGCCATCCGTCGGATGGGACGTTAAGCCGTGGCCCCGTGTGTGGGAGAGCCATACCCTGTGCACATTAAAGAACACGCTGGATGGCCTTGACGGGAGGCTACCATCTGTCTCCCAACAGCTGTTCCAGTGGGTCCCCTCCCCCAACCTTCTCTGAGTCTTCGGGGTCCATGTGACCTGGCCATTTAGCCCATGGTGTGCAAAAAAGTGCCGCTCAGAGGTAAAACAACCCAACTTATATTCATTGTTAGTATAAGTTAAGAAGGTAAAAATGGTAACTAACACCACTGATAAGATATTATCTTAATTTACTTAACATGCTAGAATATCTATGGTTTAAGAGATATAAGAATGTAATTTGTAAAAACTCACTGATAAGTTTTCTACTGTTGCTTAAGTACTGCATACAGATAAACTGGAGTATATAGCTTGCTCAATAGCAATTAAATTACAGCGTAATCATGTTCATTAAACTGATTTATAATAATTACATTAGCACTGCATTCTTAACTTATTTTAAAGTAAGAGTTTGAAATTCTTTTGTGAAATATTTTATATTCAGCATTTAAATGTGTAAATGAAGACTTTATGCAGTAATGTTTTTAAGATGCTCAATATTCCCTTAATTAAGACTCTCTTTAATCATTTTAATTCTGGAACCATATGGTACCACTAGGCAAGAATTAACCTATTTAAATGTAGACAATGAATACCAGTAACACTTGGCTTAAAGTGGAATGCACTAAATCAATCTTTTAGGTTCTTATATCCGCATAAAAGGATGATTTTGACTGGCGAAATCAGCAAGGTTAGAAAATAAATTGTTAACATATCATATGCCAGCCATAATTGTTTAACTTAGCTAAAACTATAAACATTAAAAGACCACTTCAAGCTGCTGTATTCTTTAACTAAAAATTCAAGCAAATGTCCTAGAATTATATATCGCACACCATTGAGCACGTAGGGCAGTGTTGACACACTAATGGAGTTGTGCTTCGATGCCATATGTGCATCCTTGAGTGTTAGCAGACTTCCAAATAGGTTAGGTATAAAAAAAAATTACAATTTAATATGAATCTCTGAACTTAAAATGCTTGATTGAGTCTGACATCCATAATTCTTGAACTTGGTGAATTGTGCTTGCAAACTGCAATTGGATAACAATAGCTGCATCTTAATAAATGGGGGCGGGGGTGGCTCAGTCGGTAGCGCGCCAGGCTCGTAAACTGTAGTTCCCAGGTTCGAGTCCCAGCTGGGTCAGCGTTGAGATTTATCTCCACAAAATTCCCCGCCCTGCCCACGGTCAGTAGGGGACACCGATGGGCTTGGAAAGGCTGCCGTCCGTCGGATGGGACGTTAAGCCGTGGCCCCGTGTGCAGGAGAGCCATGTCCTGTGCACGTTAAAGAAATGCTGGATGGCCTTGACGGGAGGCTACCATCTGTCTCCCAACAGCTGTTCCAGTGGGTCCCCTCTCCCAACCTTCTCTGAGCCTTCGGGGTCCATGTGACCTGGCCATTTAGCCCATGGTGTGCAAAAAAAGTGCCGCTCAGAGGTAAAACAACCCAACCCTTTAAAACCCATCTCCTTCTCAATTGAATGAATTTTAAGTTCAAATGGTATTAAAGAGTACACAATTTTATTATTTTTAATTGCACTTATTTAAAAATAAAGTTAAAGGTATAAACTTGCACATTCAAATATATACACTTGGAATCGTGTTTCAAGTTATGAATAAAATTCACATATTTTGGTGATATATTCATATCCATGATAAATTCATTCTTTTTTAAGAAAAAAAAAACATAACATCACCGCCTATGTTTTAAATTTCCTAAACATCAAAAGGTATGAATAATAAATAAAAAATAAATACCCCCTCAAGCAGCTGCTTGCCACAGAGGTCTGACAGGAGAGGAGCCTGTCAGTTTATATGCCATAGTAGAAGGTCTGAGAGGATGGCAGGCCAATATATATAAATATTGCAGTAGAGAGAGAATTCAGAATTAAGTAAATGTTCCACATATGAAATATACAGATACTGGACAGAAAAATGGAAACAGTTCCATGTTATGTCAATAGAAATTCACATTAATGAAAACATGTGTCCAAAGATAACAATCAAATCCACCAAAATCTATTTTTAGAAAAATATTTGTTCATTATTCAAAGTGTTATGAATGCTGGAAACATGAACACACTAGTCGAGTATCGGGTGCAATGCACCCTGTATTCTACTAGAGTCAACTATGATCTTTTAACCTGTTTTAATTAAATTTTGGTGTCAATGTTTTGTAGCCTGTTAAAATTCCAGCATTCGTAACTCTTTAAATAATGACAAATATTATTTGAAATAGAGATAAAGATAGATTTCATTGAGATCTATAATTTATTTTTAGACATATTTTTCATTAAAAATCATATTTAAGCTATTGAGCTCTGAATATGATTTTCAATTGAGATAAAATTAACTATTTTAGTTTTTCTGTCCAATGCCTGTATCTTTTTGCATTATAATTAAAAAGTTACAATTAGCCAACACACTATACTATTTAGTGAGTACACACTATACTGTGTACTGACACTAAATAGTTAAAAGAGTTATTATTATTACTACTAATAATTAATAGTAAATAGTAATAATTAATAATAATAAGTAGTAATAATTAATAGTAAATTATTACTAATAATAATTACACTAAATAGTTAAAAGAGTTATATATTACTTCCTCATTTTCTCTAAGTGTGTAATACTTGAACGTATATAATAGATTTGTAAATTTAGATTTTGATAATGATTTCAAAGTAATAAAACTATAAAAACAAAGACAAGTAATCACAAAACTAGTCAACAGGTTTGTTTCATTGTACTAGCTATCATTTAGCCTAATAAAATTAAACTTTATTTATGTAGTTTAATGATTATTATTTGTCTCGGTTAAATGTTTTGTGATCTCTTAACAAAAGCATATTGTGGTTGCTATTAGTAATTTTAATTACTGTGCACAGAGAAAGCTTTAAGGTTTGCAACATCCCTAGCTCAGGATTTTTTCCTAAAAGGAGATAAGATAAAGTATAATCTAAAAACTATTGCTTAATAATTACATTTATTTCAAATATCAGTTCTTTCATTAGCAAAATGTAAAAAAAAAAATCTGTACAAAAAATATTTCAAGCAAGTAGGTTACAACGACTGGTAGGGTGAGTACATTTTTTGAGAGCTCTATTTGACAGTGCATACAATAAAAGTTTAGGTCTAAGGGACAAGCTCATACTCTGCTGTTCCAAGATTCCCGTCCCACTAGAGCCAATGTTGAGATTTATCTCTGCAAAACTCCTCACCCTGACCTCGGTCAGTAGTAGGGGCGGGGGTGGCTCAGTCGGTAGCGCGCCAGGCTCGTAATCTGTAGTTCCCGTCAAGGATGGCCTTGACGGGAGTCTACCATCTGTCTCCCAACAGCTGTCCCCTCCCCCAACCTTCTCTGAGCCTTCGGGGTCCATGTGACCTGGCCATTTAGCCCATTGTGTGCAAAAAAGTGCCGCTCAGAGGTAAAACAACCCAACGTTAAAGAACACGCTGGATGGCCTTGACTGGAGGCTACCATCTGTCTCCCAACAGCTGTTCCGGTGGATCCCCTCCCCCAACCTTCTCTGAGCCTTCGGGGTCCTTGTGACCTGGCCATTTAGCCCATGGTGTGCAAAAAAGTGCCGCTCAGAGGTAAACTAACCAACGTTAAAGAACACGCTGGATGGCCTTGAAGGGAGGCTACCATCTGTCTCCCAACAACTGTTCCAGCGGGTCCCCTCCCCCAACCTTCTCTGAGCCTTCGGGGTCCTTGTGACCTGGCCATTTAGCCCACGGTGTGCAAAAAAGTGCCGCTCAGAGGTAAACTAACCAACGTTAAAGAACACGCTGGATGGCCTTGACGGGAGGCTACCATCTGTCTCCCAACAGCTGTTCCAGTGGATCCCCTCCCCCAACCTTCTCTGAGCCTTCGGGGTCCATGTGACCTGGCCATTTAACCGATTGTGTGCAAAAAAGTGCCGCTCAGAGGTAAACTAACCAACGTTAAAGAACACGCTGGATGGCCTTGACGGGAAGCTACCATCTGTCTCCCAACAGCTGTTCCAGTGGATCCCCTCCCCCAACCTTCTCTGAGCCTTCGGGGTCCTTGTGACCTGGCCATTTAGCCCATTGTGTGCAAAAAAGTGCCGCTCAGAGGTAAAACAATCCAACTGGGAAGGGAGTGGGGTTTACATCTTTCTATATTTCACACACACAAAAAAATTATTTGGAAGCTATTAAACTTTCCAGTATTGTGTGGATAAAAATGAGAAGATAGTAAATCACAATTTGAAGCTGCTTGTAATTCAAACCTTAACAATGCCAGTATTTATAAAAGTGCTGTTTTTGTATTTATTGAAGAAATAATGATGACAGTTTACAGTATCATTCTTTAGGAACTTAGCTGCATATGTTACATGTGAAATAATTTTCTTGCCAATATAATAAAGTTTTCCCGCTGATAGGATAAGAAGATTCAAGAATGTAAATATGTTGGCTTCAAAGAAATGAATTTAACACGAAGGGAACTGTAGATATTTACTATCTACTCTGTATGAATTCTGTGTTTAAAAATGATCTTTTGCGTATAAGCAACAGGAAAGCTATGAACTAGCCTAACTTAGGCCACCACAAAAAACTGATTAGATTCACATGTTAGAAATGGGGCAGGGGTGGCTCAGTCGGTAGCGCGCCAGGCTCGTAATCTGTAGTTCCCAGGTTCGAGTCCCAGCTGGGTCAGCGTTGAGATTTATCTCCGCAAAATTCCCTGCCCTGCCCACGGTCAGTAGGGGACACCGATGGGCTTGGAAAGGCCGCCGTCCGTCGGATGGGACGTTAAGCCGTGGCCCCGTGTGCGGGAGAGACATACCCTGTGCACGTTGAAGAACACGCAGGATGGCCTTGACGGGGGGGGGCTACCATCTGTCTCCCAACAGCTGTTCCAGTGGGTCCCCTCCCCCAACCTTCTCTAAGCCTTCGGGGTCCATGTGACCTGGCCATTTAGCCCATGGTGTGCAAAAAAGTGCCGCTCAGAGGTAAAACAACCCAACGTTAAAGAACACGTTGGATGGCCTTGACGGGAGGCTACCATCTGTCTCCCAACAGCTGTTCCAGTGGGTCCCCTCCCCCAACATTCTCTGAGCCTTCGGGGTCCATGTGACCTGGCCATTTAGCCCATGGTGTGCAAAAAAGTGCCGCTCAGAGGTAAAACAACCCAACCCATGTTAGAAAAGTGTCATTCTATGCAAATTTGTTTCGTATTGAATCCCACATTGTAGTTTTATACCAGAGTAGTAGTTATGCCAGTATAACCATCATTTTAATAATTTTACGCTACAAAAATTTAACATGATACACATTTACTAAAAGATGCTCTACCTTGTTAGAATTAATAGTAGTCTCTCATACTGTATTAGAATGCCAAATGCTTGTCAATGCTGCCAAAATATCACTAGAGTTGGTAAAATGAGTCGACTCAGTTGTGTTGAAATATTAAAAGCGTCAGTTATAATGCTTAAAAGTAGGCATTTGTATCAGGTGAATTCTCGATAAGCGGCTACCCCCCCCCCCCCCCCCGAAAATCTGGTTATCTTATACCTTATACGTCCCTGACTCGCATGTAAAATTTACTTCTGACACTTTTTGTGAAATTTTTTAAGAATACCTGGTTCATTTGATTTTAATCTAAAATGCATATATTTTTAGGGGCGGGGGTGGTTTAGTTGGTAGTTTGCCAGAATCATAATCTGCAGTTTACAGGTTCAAGTCCCAGCTGAGTCAGGTTTGAGATTTCGCTCTGCCCACAGTCAGTAGGGAACACCGAAGGGCTTGGAAAGGCTGTCGTCTGTCGGATGTGACGTTTAGTCATGTGCGGGAGAGCCATACCCTGTGCACGTTAAAGAACACGCTGGATGGGAAGTTACTATCCGTCTTACAACAGCTGTTCCAGTTGGTCGCTTCCCCCACCTTAGCCAGCTGGCTATGATATCTCCACGTATTTTATGATTATCTCCACAAAATTTCCCGCCCTGCCCACGGTCAGTAGGGGACACCGATGGGCTTGGAAAGGCCGTCGTCCGTCGGATGGGACGTTAAGCCGTGGCCCGTGCGAGAGAGCCATACTCTGTGCACGTTAAAGAACACGCTGGATGGCCTTGACGGGAAGCTACCATCTGTCTCCCAACAGCTGTTCCAGTGGATCCCCTCCCCCAACCTTCTCTGAGCCTTCGGGGTCCTTGTGACCTGGCCATTTAGCCCATTGTGTGCAAAAAAGTGCCGCTCAGAGGTAAAACAATCCAACTGGGAAGGGAGTGGGGTTTACATCTTTCTATATTTCACACACACAAAAAAATTATTTGGAAGCTATTAAACTTTCCAGTATTGTGTGGATAAAAATGAGAAGATAGTAAATCACAATTTGAAGCTGCTTGTAATTCAAACCTTAACAATGCCAGTATTTATAAAAGTGCTGTTTTTGTATTTATTGAAGAAATAATGATGACAGTTTACAGTATCATTCTTTAGGAACTTAGCTGCATATGTTACATGTGAAATAATTTTCTTGCCAATATAATAAAGTTTTCCCGCTGATAGGATAAGAAGATTCAAGAATGTAAATATGTTGGCTTCAAAGAAATGAATTTAACACGAAGGGAACTGTAGATATTTACTATCTACTCTGTATGAATTCTGTGTTTAAAAATGATCTTTTGCGTATAAGCAACAGGAAAGCTATGAACTAGTCTAACTTAGGCCACCACAAAAAACTGATTAGATTCACATGTTAGAAATGGGGCAGGGGTGGCTCAGTCGGTAGCGCGCCAGGCTCGTAATCTGTAGTTCCCAGGTTCGAGTCCCAGCTGGGTCAGCGTTGAGATTTATCTCCGCAAAATTCCCTGCCCTGCCCACGGTCAGTAGGGGACACCGATGGGCTTGGAAAGGCTGTCGTCTGTCGGATGTGACGTTTAGTCATGTGCGGGAGAGCCATACCCTGTGCACGTTAAAGAACACGCTGGATGGGAAGTTACTATCCGTCTTACAACAGCTGTTCCAGTTGGTCGCTTCCCCCACCTTAGCCAGCTGGCTATGATATCTCCACGTATTTTATGATTATCTCCACAAAATTTCCCGCCCTGCCCACGGTCAGTAGGGGACACCGATGGGCTTGGAAAGGCCGTCGTCCGTCGGATGGGACGTTAAGCCGTGGCCCGTGCGAGAGAGCCATACTCTGTGCACGTTAAAGAACACGCTGGATGGCCTTAACGGGAGGCTACCATCTGTCTCCCAACAGCTGTTCCAGTGGGTCCCCTCCCCCAACCTTCTCTAAGCCTTCGGGGTCCATGTGACCTGGCCATTTAGCCCTTGGTGTGCAAAAAAGTGCCGCTCAGAGGTAAAACAACCCAACTCGTTTTAGAGATAAATTTAAAGATAATTCAAGTTGTTTTAATGCATATAAAAATGAAGAAACTCTAAAATCAAAAAATATATATTATTGATGCATAAATCATGGTCTGAATCTGCGTTCATTTGCACAATTTCAGCGACTTTGCTCTATGTATTTCAGAACCTTATTTTTTACAAGAAAAAACCTGGTCAGAAGTATCTTTGGGCTTGTAAAAAGGAAACTGTGCCAAATGCTTTCGTAACGACGGTGGTATATTTAATTGCAACAACGCTGTATGTGTAGTTTTTATTATGGTAGTATTTATGCCTCATAATAAAGTACAAATATTCCAATACATAAGGGATTGTAACTATGTATGGATTATTGTGGTCAATTTTATAAAACATAGATTATGTAGGGAAACATCGACTGAAACTCGATGTTATTTAAATATTGCATTATCGATGCAAAAAAATTATTTTGTACACAAGACAAAACGCTTCCAATAACTCGTAAAATAATCGAAGATTTTATTAAATTTTGCTGTGTATGCGACCGAAACAAATTTTTTAATTCATTAAGACTGAATCGCCCTTAATGCGCTTTTGGGGAGGGGGTGGCTCAGTCGGTAGCGCGCCAGGCTCGTAATCTGTAGTTCCCAGGTTCGAGTCCCAGCTGGGTCAGCGTTGAGATTTATCTCCGCAAAATTCCCCGCCCTGCCCACGGTCAGTAGGGGACACCGATGGGCTTGGAAAGGCCGCCGTCCGTCGGATGGGACGTTAAGCCGTGTGCGGAGAGACCTACCCTGTGCGTGCACTTTAAAGAACACGCTGGATGGCCTTGACGGGAGGCTACCATCTGTCTCCCAACAGCTGTTCCAGTGGGTCCCCTCCCCCAACCTTCTCTGAGCCTTCGGGGTCCATGTGACCTGGCCATTTAACCCATGGTGTGCAAAAAGTGCCGCTCAGAGGTAAAACAACCCAACTTAATGCGCTTTTAGCAATGTACTTCGCAAAATTTTTGAAAAAAAAAGTCTTAAACTGTTATCAAATAATATTTAAAAACTATAAAGTTCAAATATTTGCAGGCACGGTAACCTTCATAGTTATTAAAATTTTTATGAATACACAAAACAACATGATAAATATATTTAAAACCGTACACTGTAATTGCAAATTTTATAGATGCACATTAATCCTTTAAGTAATGAGCGAAAAACGTAACGTTGTGATTAGTTTTCATTTATGAATAGTGTCAGAATCATGAAATATAGATCTTTATTATGTGTCCCTGTACATTGTTTTAGTGATATGTGGGAAATTATTTTGTAAACAAACTGTATGGGAAATATACAGTTATAAAAAGTAATACTTACCTATATGGAGATTTGCTATTGTTCTCTGTGTGCATGTTATTTTTATCAGTAATATAAAAAAAGACAACCAACCCTAGTTGTAATTATTCTCAACTGAATGTACAGTTAAATCACTCAATGCTAGTCAAGTGTATCAACTGGTGTCAGTTTTCAAATAAATAACTAAAAAAAGTTTTGTTTTAGAATTTCTCTTTGTTATATTCGAAACTAATAAACACCACAGGTATGCTTTGCCAGCTAGATCGTAAAAAACTGGGGCGGGGGTGGCTCAGTCGGTAGCGCGCCAGGCTCGTAATCTGTAGTTCCCAGGTTCGAGTCCCAGCTAGGTCAGCGTTGAGATTTATCTCCGCAAAATTTCCCCGCCCTGCCCACGGTCAATAGGAGACACCGATGGGCTTGGAAAGGCCGCCGTCCGTCGGATGGGACGTTAAACCGTGGCACCGTGTCCGGGAGAGACATAACCTGTGCACTTTGAAGAACACGCTGGATGGCCTTGACGGGGGGGGGGGGGGCTACCATCTGTGTCCCAACAGCTGTGCCAGTGGGTCCCCTCCCCCAATATTCTCTGAGCCTTCGAGGTCCATGTGACCTGGCCATTTAGCCCATGTTGTGCAAAAAAGTGCCGCTCAGAGGTAAAACAACCCAACGTTAAAGAACACGCTGGATGGCCTTGACGGGAGGCTACCATCTGTCTCCCAACAGCTGTTCCAGTGGGTCCCCTCCCCCAACCTTCTCTAAGCCTTCGGGGTCCATGTGACCTGGCCATTTAGCCCTTGGTGTGCAAAAAAGTGCCGCTCAGAGGTAAAACAACCCAACTCGTTTTAGAGATAAATTTAAAGATAATTCAAGTTGTTTTAATGCATATAAAAATGAAGAAACTCTAAAATCAAAAAATATATATTATTGATGCATAAATCATGGTCTGAATCTGCGTTCATTTGCACAATTTCAGCGACTTTGCTCTATGTATTTCAGAACCTTATTTTTTACAAGAAAAAACCTGGTCAGAAGTATCTTTGGGCTTGTAAAAAGGAAACTGTGCCAAATGCTTTCGTAACGACGGTGGTATATTTAATTGCAACAACGCTGTATGTGTAGTTTTTATTATGGTAGTATTTATGCCTCATAATAAAGTACAAATATTCCAATACATAAGGGATTGTAACTATGTATGGATTATTGTGGTCAATTTTATAAAACATAGATTATGTAGGGAAACATCGACTGAAACTCGATGTTATTTAAATATTGCATTATCGATGCAAAAAAATTATTTTGTACACAAGACAAAACGCTTCCAATAACTCGTAAAATAATCGAAGATTTTATTAAATTTTGCTGTGTATGCGACCGAAACAAATTTTTTAATTCATTAAGACTGAATCGCCCTTAATGCGCTTTTGGGGAGCGGGTGGCTCAGTCGGTAGCGCGCCAGGCTCGTAATCTGTAGTTCCCAGGTTCGAGTCCCAGCTGGGTCAGCGTTGAGATTTATCTCCGCAAAATTCCCCGCCCTGCCCACGGTCAGTAGGGGACACCGATGGGCTTGGAAAGGCCGCCGTCCGTCGGATGGGACGTTAAGCCGTGTGCGGAGAGACCTACCCTGTGCGTGCACTTTAAAGAACACGCTGGATGGCCTTGACGGGAGGCTACCATCTGTCTCCCAACAGCTGTTCCAGTGGGTCCCCTCCCCCAACCTTCTCTGAGCCTTCGGGGTCCATGTGACCTGGCCATTTAACCCATGGTATGCAAAAAGTGCCGCTCAGAGGTAAAACAACCCAACTTAATGCGCTTTTAGCAATGTACTTCGCAAAATATTTGAAAAAAGAAAAAGTCTTAAACTGTTATCAAATAATATTTAAAAACTATAAAGTTCAAATATTTGCAGGCACGGTAACCTTCATAGTTATTTTATTAAAAATTTTATGAATACACAAAACAACATGATAAATATATTTAAAACCGTACACTGTAATTGCAAATTTTATAGATGCACATTAATCCTTTAAGTAATGAGCAAAAAACTTAACGTTGTGATTAGTTTTCATTTATGAATAGTGTCAGAATCATGAAATATAGATCTTTATTATGTGTCCCTGTACATTGTTTTAGTGATATGTGGGAAATTATTTTGTAAACAAACTGTATGGGAAATATACAGTTATAAAAAGTAATACTTACCTATATGGAGATTTGCTATTGTTCTCTGTGTGCATGTTATTTTTATCAGTAATATAAAAAAAGACAACCAACCCTAGTTGTAATTATTCTCAACTGAATGTACAGTTAAATCACTCAATGCTAGTCAAGTGTATCAACTGGTGTCACTTTTCAAATAAATAACTAAAAAAAGTTTTGTTTTAGAATTTCTCTTTGTTATATTCGAAACTAATAAACACCACAGGTATGCTTTGCCAGCTAGATCATAAAAAACTGGGGAGGGGGTGGCTCAGTCGGTAGCGCGCCGGGCTCGTAATCTGTAGTTCCCAGGTTCGAGTCCCAGCTGGGTCAGCGTTGAGATTTATCTCCGCAAAATTTCCCCCGCCCTGTCCACGGTCAGTAGGGGACACCGATGGACTTGGAAAGCCCGCCGTCCGTCGGATGGGACGTTAAGCCGTGTGTGGGAGAGTCATACCCTGTGCACGTTAAAGAACACGCTGGATAGCCTTGACGGGAGGCTACCATCTGTCGTCTCCCAACAGCTGTTCCAGTGGATCCCTTCCCCAACCTTCTCTGAGCCTTCGGGGTCCTTGTGGCCTGGCCATTTAGCCCATGGTGTGCAAAAAAGTGCCGCTCAGAGGTAAAACAATCCATAAAAAACGGAAACTTGTTAATGTTGTGCTGATTTCGCTGATAGAAATTTCTTTGTGACAGAGCACTTTAGGCTCTGAAGTAACCCAAAATGGTTGAAAATGTTCATATTTTAAGTTTCTACTAAGGATTGCATTTCGAAGATAATGATCATATTTTAAAGTAAGAAATATTAAAAATGTGATTTCTAGGTCAAAAGAGTAAAAAAAAAAATTTCCTTACTGCAATGTAATGAGTAAGGTAAAACGTAGAGATGAGGGTGGATTGGGTTGTTTTACCTTTGAGCGGTACTTTTTTTTTGCACACCATGGGCTAAATGGCCAGGTCACATGGACCCCGAAAGTTGGGAGAGGGGACCCACTGGAACAGCTGTTGGAGCCAGATGGTAGCTTCCCGTCAAGGCCATCCAGCATGTTCTTTAACGTTGGGTTGTTTTACCTCTGAGCGGCACTTTCTTGCACACCATGGGCTAAATGGCTAGGTCACATGGACCCCGAAGGCTCAGAGAAGGTTGGGGGAGGGGACCAACTGGAACAGCTGTTAGAAGACAGATGGTAGCTTCCCGTCAAGGCCATCCAACATGTTCTTTAACGTGCACAGAGTATGTCTTTCCCGCACACGGGGCCACGGCTTAACGTCCCATCTGATGGACGGCGCCCTTTCCAAGCCCATCGGTGTCCCCTACTCTAACGGTGGGCAGGGCGGGGAATTTTGCGGAGATAAATCTCAACGCTGACCTAGCTGGGACTCGAACCTGGGAACTACAGATTACGAGCCTGGCAGATGAGGGTGGAAAAAAGGATAAACTATTAGAACGCGTATCGCCATTCGGGAATCTCGTTTTCAATACAACGAAGTTTTTCATTTACCTACTTTTTCATCTTAAAACTTTTAATTGGAGCTGATGGAGGGAGGGGGAACGCAAATATTTGCATTTATTAGTAATAAAACAAGTTCTTTTTATGTGGTATAATTTCTTAAATTTAAAATGTTGCTTTTCTCATACCCCTCTGAGGGCGGGGGTGACTCAGTCGGTAGCGCGTCAGGCTCCTAATCTATAGTACCCAGGTTCGAGTCCCAGCTGGGTCAGCGTTGAGATTTATCTCCACAAAATTCCCCGCCCTGCCCACGGTCAGTAGGGGACACCGCTGAGCTTGGAAATGCCGCCGTCCGTCGGATGGGATTTTAAGCCGTGGCCCCGTGTGAGCCATACCATGTGCACGTTAAAGAACACACTGGATGGCCTTGACGGGAGGCTACCATCTGTCTCCCAACAGCTATTCCAGTGGGTCTCCTCCCCCAACTTTCTCTGAGTCTTCGGGGTCCATGTGACCTGGCCATTTAGCCCATGGTGTGCAAAAAAGTGCCGCTCAGAAGTAAAACAACCCAACGTTAAAGAACACGCTGGATGGCCTTGACGGGAGGCTACCATCTGTCTCCCAAGCTGTTCCAGTGGGTCCCCTCCCCCAACCTTCTCTGAGCCTTAGGGGTCCATGTGACCTGGCCATTTAGCCCATGGTGTGCAAAAAAATGCCGCTCAGAGGTAAAACAACCCAACCTTCTCTGAGCCTTCGGGGTCCATGTGACCTGGCCATTTAGCCCATGGTGTGCAAAAAAGTGCCGCTCAGAGGTAAAACAATCCAACGTTAAAGAACACGCTGGATGGCCTTGACGGGAGTTGGGTTGGGTTGTTTTACCTCTGAGCGGCGGGGGCGGCGGTGGCTCAGTCGGTAGCGCGCCAGGCTCGTAATCTGTAGTTCCCAGGTTCGAGTCCCAGCTGGGTCAGCGTTGAGATTTATCTCCGCAAAATTCCCCGCCCTGCCCACGGTCAGTAGGGGACACCGATGGGCTTGGAAAGGCCGCCGTCCGTCGGATGGGACGTTAAGCCGTGGCCCCGTGTGCGGGAGAGCCATACCCTGTGCCCGTTAAAGAACACGCTGGATGGCCTTGACGGGAGGCTACCATCTGTCTCCCAACAGCTGTTCCAGTGGGTCCCCTCCCCCAACCTTCTCTGAGCCTTCGGGGTCCATGTGACCTGGCCATTTAGCCCATGGTGTGCAAAAAAGTGCCGCTCAGAGGTAAAACAACCCAACCCAACCTCTGAGCGGCACTTTTTTGCACACCGTGGGCTAAATGTCCAGGTCACATGGACCCCGAAGGCTCAGAGAAGGTTGGGGCAGGGGACCCACTGGAACAGCTGTTGGGAGACAGATGGTAGTCTCCCGTCAAGGCCATCCACGTGTTCTTTAACCTTGACGGGAGGCTACCATCTCTCTCCCAACAGCTATTCCAGTGGGCCCCCTCCCCAAACCTTCTCTGAGCCTTCGGGGTCTATGTGACCTGGCCATTTAGCCCATGGTGTGCAAAAAAGTGCCGCCCAGAGGTAAAACAACCCAACGTTAAAGAACACGCTGGATGGCCTTGACGGGAGGCTACCATCTGTCTCCCAACAGCTGTTCCAGTGGGTCCCCTCCCCCAACCTTCTCTGAGCCGGGTCCATGTGACCTGGCCATTTAGCCCTTGGTGTTGCAAAAAAGTTGTATTAGGCAGCACAACAGCAGAGAGCTGTACTAGATAGTGAATGTTTTATGTGGTAGAAAACGGACAGGCATACAAGGATTGAAAAATAAACAAGGTAAGATTATAGAAGGTGAGGATTCTGTCATGGCGAGGTGGGCTGAATATTTCAGTGATGTTCTAAACAATGTGGTTAGTTCTACTCCCATTGTTTGTAATGAGCCTTCTGGGTCCATGTGACCTGGCCATTTAGCCCATGGTGTGCAAAAAAGTGTCGCTCAGAGGTAAAACAACCCAACAACCCAAAGCAAAATCGCTCCAATGGAGTGAACTACAGTGAAATCGATTACTCACACATGACACGTATCAATATTATGCTCCCTTTGAAGAATACTGGAAAAGCAACCTTAGGACATTTAACTCGCGCCATCTAGTGGGAAATATAGTATGTTGACTGCATTCACTTTAAGTCTGATTCGAGTAAACGGAAGACAATCTGAATAGCTGTTATTACTTTCGAGCAGAATAAAAATCCTGTTTAATTTTACATAATCATGAACCTATGAATATGTAAAGATTATGTATATACGAGAATGTGAAAGTTTCTCTGATCTTATGCAAAGTATATGCATGTTTATATCTGTGGTTAAGAGATGCATGGGTTGGGTTGTTTTACCTCTGAGCGGCACTTTTTTGCAGACCATGGGCTAAATGGCCAGGTCACATGAACCCTGAAGGCTCAGAGAAGGTTGGGGGAGGGGACCCACTGGAACAGCTGTTAGGAGACCAGATGGTAGCCTCCCGTCAAAGCCATCCAGCGTGTTTAACGTTGGGTTGTTTTACCTCTGAGCGGCACTTTTTTGCACACCATGGGCTAGATGGCCAGGTCACATGGACCCCGAAGGTTCAGAGAAGGTTGGGGGAGGGGACCCACTGGAACAGCTGTTGGGAGACAGATGGTAGCCTCCCGTCAAGGCCATCCAGCGTGTTCTTTAACGTGCACAGAGTATGGCTCTCCCGCACACGGGGCCACGGCTTAACGTCCCATCCGACGGACGGCGGCCTTTCCAAGCCCATCGGTGTCCTCTACTGACCGTGGGCAGGGCGGGGAATTTTGCGGAGATAAATCTCAACGCTGACCCAGAGATGCATGGTATTATACATATTCAATGGATGTCTTTCTAAGTGTATGTCTCTATGCATACGTGAATGCGATTGACTAAGTTTTTGTCTCTCTTCATACATATCTATTTTGTCACATACTTCCATATACATGTTTCATGTTCGTCTCTGTACATGTGTTAATTGTATGTTTATGTGTGTACACACACACATAAACATTGTTTGTGTGTACGTGTATTCATGTTTGTTTCTGCGAATCGGATGTGTGTGTGTGTGTGTTCATTTTGTTTCTATGAATCGTGTCTTCACACACAAGAATAAACATATTATCCATCTGTCAATTGCTCCTTACAAAAGAAGCTAACATTTTACATCAACAGATTGGTATTATAGCTCTATTAGGAATTTCCAAAATATATTATTTATCTCATCGAAACAGAAAAGTCACTAAACAGATACTTGTGAAAAGTTTACTAAAGAGAAAGATGTATTTTCTCTCTCCAATATTGTATACAGTTTTCAGATAGTCTTTTATTGTTAACTCATTACTTTACCTTTCTTGATTCAGTCAAGTAGAACGAATAGTCAGTAAAACATCTTTATAGGAAAAATCTTTTATTCATACACTATCTTCAGGAAGGTTACGATTATCGACTACTTAATAAAGAATTTTTTTCGAAGCAGAGTTTGCACGTTTCAAGATCGTAATAAAAGTTACAAGATCACGAACACATCATTTTATTCTACATTTATTTCCGCGTAACTCCCGCCCTGCCCACGGTCAGTAGGGGACACTGATGGGCTTGGAAATGCCGCCGTCCGTTCAATGAGACGTTAAGCCATGGCTCCTTGTGCGGAAGAGCCATACCCTGTGCACGTTAAAAAACACGCTGGATGGCCTTGACGGTAGGCTACCATCTGTCTCCCAACAGCTGTTCCAGTGGGTCCCCTCCCCCAACCTTCTCTGAGCCTTCGGGGTCCATGTGACCTGCCATTTAACCCATTGGGTGCAAAAAAGTGCTGCTTATAGCTAAAACAACCTAACGTTAAAGAACACGCTGGATGGCCTTGACGGGAGGCTACCATCTGTCTCCCAACAGCTGTTCCAATGGGTCCCCTCCCCCAACCTTCTCTGAGCCTTCGGGGTCCTTGTGACCTGGCCATTTATCCCATGGTGTACAAAAAAGTGCAACTCAAAGGTAAAACAAGCAAACCCCTCAAGGCCATCCCCTGTTTTCTTTAACGTGCACAGAGTATGGCTGTCCTGCACACGGCACTATGGCTTAACATCACCCCCGACGGACGGCAGTCTTTACAAGATCATTGGTAATGGGACAGGGAATTTTGCAGAGATAAATCTCAATGCTGGACCAGGTGGGACTCGAACCTGTGAATTTCAGATTATGAGCTTAACACGCTACCGACTGAGCCAAATCTGCACTATGTATGTATATAAAGAACACACTGGATGATCTTGATGGGAAGCTGCCATCTTGAACTAACCTTTTCTGAGTTCTCCGGGTTCCTTGTAACCTGTGAATTAACCTATTGTGTGCAAAATACTTCAGCTCAGAGGTAAAACAACCCAAAGTCAACTGAATAGTAAAAAAATGTTGAAATCTTTTTTTTTTTCTCTTTATGCAACTGAAGGTCTTCATTGACCAATTTTTTTTAAATTCAATCGGGTGAAAAAAAGAACTTCCGTCCATTCTGTATAGTTTATCAAAAGCATTGATCGATTTCAGGGTTGGTAAAAACTCTTATTGTTAAAAACCCTTATTAGTAACCAACGATAAGATGATTGTCAATAAATCCTCATTCTGAGGGTATGGCTCAGCCGGTAGGGCCCCAGGCTAGTAATCTGCAGTTCCCAGGTTCGAATACCACAGCTGGGTCAGAATTGAGATTTATCTCCGTAAAATCCCTGCTGTAGGTCAGATTTGGAAAAAAACGCCATCCGTTGGATATGATGTTAAGCCGTGGCCCCGTGTGCGGGAGAGCCATACGCTGTGCACGTTAAAGAACACGGTGGATGGCCTTGACGGGAGGCTACCATCTGTCTCCCAATAACTGTTCCAGTTGGTCACCTCCCCCAACCTTCTCTGAGCCTTCGGGGTCTTTGTGACCTAACCATTTAGCCCATTGTGTACAAAAAAGTGCTGCTCATAGCTAAAACAACCCAGCGTTCAAGATCACGTTGGATGGCTTTGACGGGAGGCTACCATCTGTCTCCCAACAGCTGTTCCAGTGGGTCCCTTCCCCCAACCTTCTCTGAGCCTTCGGGGTCCTTGTGACCTGGCCATTTAGTCCATGGTGTGCTAAAAAGTGCCGCTCAGGAGTAAAACAACCCAAACGCACCCTCATTTGTGACAGCTCATTGGCTCAGGGGTAAAACAACCATTTCGCACCCTCATTGTGAAACTGCATTTACAAATTAAAATAAAAATCAATACAACCAATCGGGCTAAACGAAAAAACAAGTCATTTATTAATTCACATCTTGAATTTATCGATAACAATTACACGACATAAAATGAAATCACGTGAAATCACAATTACTTTTTTCTGTTTGTTGTATCTGAATAAATCTTCTGCTGATCTCCATCTTCTTCGCGATCTTCTTAACAGAGACCATTAGACCTAATACATAGGTTTCCAAGAGAGGTACTCAATCTCTAAACAAAGCTTATCTGCAGTCACTGGATTCAATAAACTTTTGCAAACTGCAATTGCAGTGTTGTAACTGTTTGGATAAGATCTATCTTTTCTTTCTCTGACAAAATTCCAGCGCTTTCTCCCATATTTACATTCGATGATCTTGTTTCTCATCTTGTTGACCTCCTTCGTCAGTCTTATCTCAGAGAACGGCCTGTCCAGTCCTTTCACGTACAGATAACCTTTCCTGATAGGCAACAAACATTCGCCAGTGTCATGCTTAATGACTAGTCTAAAATCAAGACAAGTCTTCCTCGGAGCTTTCCATTTCAAGACGTCAGAATTCCTCCCACACACGTAAGGATGCTGCACTGGCTTGAACAGGAGTCCATCCACTGGATGAGTGACTTCATTTAGGAATATGTCACTCAGTAAGAACTCTGCAGCTCTGACGTCATAGAAGGTCTTCAATCGGATTCCAAAAGGCTCTTTAGATCTGTCAATGATTCCTTTCGCCATGGCCTTAATTCTCGGTTCGATGACTTCCTCCTGGATGCAGAGATAGCGCTTGTCGAAATCTCTCTGACTGACATCCGCACCTTGGAAACTTACTATGTCAAAAACGAGGTATCTGGGCACGTTCATCCCGTTCACTTTGTCTATAACAATTTCTCCGTCCAAGAGAGTGTCGAATAGATGCTCATCAGCCTGATGATGTCTAGGAAATTGAATCCCAGATACTTGAAAGACGTCATTCTTCCTATCAATGAGGTAAACGTCATCTTTTCCTTGTATGAGCATCATGTACCTCGTGCTACGAGCTCTCCAGGTCACTTTATACTGCCTCTGGCGGAGCAACTTCACATTTCCGTTATCCATGCATACCGGTTGAGTGCCGGGAAAACCAGATCCATTCCAATTGCACAACGCTTGACATTTCCTCAGAATCAGTGATGACTTAGGTTCACCCACATTTCTCACTTCTGGTACACCAGCCATGAAAACTGGAACATTCCTTTTCTTATTCTTTCGTATCTTCGTTCCGACTTTGACAGTATCATCAGGCCATCTAAACCAGTCGGGTACTGGCACTATAGGCGGGACATCATCCGGACCACCGTATCTCTTAAATAACGTTTCTAAACATTCACTTGCATAGATCCCAGGAGGACGAGATAAGGCGAAAGAAGCTACAGCGTCTTGAACACGAAACCCAAGTTTATTTACCATATAAGCAACAATTAAGAATCCGCTTATGTTAAATCCTAGTGTACAATGCACGCCCACTGTTTGTTCTGGATGTTCTCTAAAGAATCTTTCAGCCACTTCTATAAAACTGTCCGTTTGTTCTAAAGAAGGACAGTAATCATCACAATTTCGACATGGGATCTTAAGGTACTTTATCCCTCTCGATTCCACATCATTTTTATCGTAGAGATGTCTGGAATCTGTAACGTCTAACCACAATCCTATCCTCACCTTATAATTAAACGAGGACAACGCCATAGAAGGAGTGAATTTTGCTCCCTTAGGGATCTGCTCATCATATAATTCACTCAGGGGAGTTTTAAACGGAATAAATTTTCCAGCGACGATTCCTCCCATTCGAGGGCACTTCAGCCACTCTGAACGTATTCTATAGTGAGATACTTTCCTTTTCTTACTTGACATTTTATAGTCTTAATAATCTCTTTAAATCATCATATTAAATCATACTCTTCATACATCATTAAAATCGTACCTTCAACTTCCTTCGCAATGCCGACATTTCCAAGTGTCTTATTGTTGACGTATTTTCGCATGGTTTTCTTTCTTTATTGTTTATTTTTTATCTTAAAATTTTCCTTTTAATTGTTTCCATTGTATTTTATTGTCTAAGTTTCATCTTATTGTTTCCATATTTTATTGTTTACGTTTCATCTTATTGTTAGATTTTTCTGTTTACGTTGTACACCTATCCCTCGATTTACACTGAGGATAGGTTCCGCACAAAACCGTGTAAATCGAAAAAAAACACTAAAATGTTCATAATTATGTTTCGATTGACACGGTTTTGATTTCGATTACACGGATTTCGATTTACACGGTTTTGTGCGGAACCTATCTTCAGTGTAAATCGAGGGATAGGTGTTGGGTTCTGTGTTATTTTACCTCTGAGCGACATTTTTTTGCACACCATGGCTAAATGGCCAGGTCACATGGACCCCGAAGGCTCAGAGAAGGTTGGGGGAGGGGACCCACTGGAACAGCTGTTGGGAGACAGATGGTAGCCTCCCGTCAAGGCTATCCAGCATGTTCTTCAACGTGCACAGGGTATGTCTCTCCTGCACACGGGGCCACGGCTTAACGTTCCATCCGACGGACGGCGACCTTTCCAAGCCCATCGGTGTCCCCTACTGACCGTGGGCAGGGTGGGGAATTTTGCGGAGATAAATCTCAACGCTGACCCAGCTGGGACTCGAACCTGGGAACTACAGATTACGAGCCTGGCGCGCTATCGACTGAGCCACCCCCGCCCCCAGGGATAGGTGTATTTTATTGTTTCCCCTTTTATTGTTTATTTTCGTATTTTTCTCCCCTTATTACAATTCTCATATTGTTCTTATTATTTAGGAGATTTTCGGGTTGAAACATTTCCATACTGTTCTCTCTTTAATTCGCATATTTTGTGGTTTATTTATTGCTTATTTATTTCAACAGTTTTTTCCTTATTACTACGGATTTTTACTGAATATTGTTTACCTACAAGGCAATGGACAAAAAAAAAATGGAAGCACTTTCATTTTTTGTCAATTGAGAATGAAATTCGAGGTCCCATAACTGGTTAGCCGTCCCGTGGCCGAGTGGTTAGCGCGCTTGGTTTCTGATCTACGGGACCTGGGTTCCAGCCCTGGGTAAGTTATGGATGTGTGTGTTGTTTTTCTGCTGAGGTCCTGCCATCCTCTCAGATCTTCTACTATGGCATACAAACTGACAGGCTCCTGTCAGACCTCTGTGGCAAGCAGCTGCTTGAGGGGGGTTTTATTTTATTTTTTTTATAACTGGTTATATGAATTTATATGGAAACACATGATTGAAGTTAAATATAAGATGGCAATTAAACTAAATTTTGATTTTGAACAATATCTATTCAGTACAGTCGTTGAAAAAAATATCCGAAAACTATGGTTGATTACAGAATTCATAAAGAAATCTGGCAACGATTTTTTTTAGAAATTAGTGATATGGCAACCTTCGTGTACAGTCGCTCAAAAAAATATCCGAACACTGTGGTTGATTACAGAATTCGGAAAAAATATCTGGCAACGATTTTTTTAGAAATTAGTGATCTGGCAACCTTCGTGTCACGTGATTACAGAATTCAGGAAAAATATCTGGAGCGTGTACAGCAACTATAACGCTCCAGTTACCGTTCACAGCTAACTGGAGCGTGTGCAGTTACTGCACACACTCCAGTTTGCTGTGAACGGTAACTGCACACGCTCAATATTTCCATGAGTGAGCCCACACGATCTAGTATCAAAATAATATGACCACCTACAGTCGCTGAAAAAAGTATCCGAACACTAGGATTGATTACAGAATTCAGAATAAATATCTGGCAACGATTTTTTTAGAAATTAGTGATCTGGCACCCTTTGTGTTACCTAACACTAATTTCTAAAAAAATTGTTGCCAGATATTTTTTCTGAATTCTGTAATCAACCATAGCGTTCGGATATTGTTTTGAGCGACTGTACTCGAAGAATTATAAAAGTTTGAATATTAAATTACGAAGATTTCATTCATTAAAATTCACCTCAGAAGTTATTTAAGATTTAAAAAATAACACTATTATTTCAAACTATTTAATGAAATAATTTTATGTTTTAAAATTTTGTGCAAATTGTTATTTTGAATAATTGCCAGTTTTACGCAAGTTTCTTACGCCTGATGTTGCTGCAATTAAATATTACAGATTCCACAGTTCTTTAAATACCCAGCAAATAATACTGAAAAATAGAGAGATAGATTTAAACGAGATTTAAATTTATTTAGTCCTATTTTCTTATAAAAAGCCTATTGTAGAAATTGCACATCTTTCGAGTTTGAATCTCCGTTGACTTAACATAAGAATATTTCCATTTTTATGTCTAGTATTTGTATTTCCCTATTCTTATCCTTTCTATTTACACATTTCCGTGGGGCGGGGGTGGCTCAGTCGGCAGCGCGCCAGACTCGTAATCTCTAGTTCCCAGGTTCGAGTCCCAGCTGGGTCAGCGTTGAGATTTATCTCCGCAAAATTCCCCGCCCGGCCCACGGTCAGTAGGGGACACCGATGGCCTTGGAAAGGCCGCCGTCCGTCGGATGGGACGTTAAGCCGTGGCCCCGTGTGCGGGAGAGCCATACCCTGTGCACCTTAAAGAATACGCTGGATGGCCTTGACGGGAGGCTACCATCTGTCTCCCAACAGCTGTTCCAGTGGGTCCCCTCCCCCAACCTTCTCCGAGCCTTCGGGGTCCATGTGACCTGGCCATTTAGCTCATGGTGTGCAAAAAAGTGCCGCTCAGAGGTAAAACAACCCCAACGACACATTTCCGTGCTTGAATTCATTCTTTACGTATTTTCATATTGTTTTCCGTATTATTTAATTATTTTTGCGGTTAATCTTATTGCTTACATATTTCCATATTATTGTAAAAGTATTATTACAATATTTAATAAAAATAATCAACATAATAATACTTAAATATGTACAGGAATCCTCGCAAAACTCCCCGCGCGGCCCACGGTTACTAGGGGACACCAATGTGCTTGGAAAGGCCGCCGTCTGTCAGATGGGACGTTAAGCCGTGACTCCGTGTGCGAGAGAGCCATACCCTGTGCGCTTTAAAGAACACACTGGATGGCCTTGACGGAAGGATACCATCTGTTTCGCAACAGCTGTTCCAGTGGATCCCCTCCCCCAACCTTCGGGGTCCATGTGACCTGGCCATTTAGCCCATGGTGTGCAAAAAAGTGCCGCTCAGAGGTAAAACAACCCAACTCTAACACCGCTTTTGATGCGCGCGCATCTAGAGAGATCCGGTATTGCGACGGCAAACCCATACAACTGTGCGATGTAGTAGAAGAAATGTCGATTCGTGCTGCCGCTGCGTGCTGCCCTGTGGTGCTGCCGGTACTGACAAAGCAAGGTCTGACAAGGGTGCGCCGTGTGGTGGTGTTGGCCGTTGCGATTGGTAAGTACGGCAGCACGCATCGGAAGCATTTCCACCAATGAGAATTGTATTCTTCACTGTATTCTCTACGAGTCATCGCATACCTGTTCACAAAGAACACGAGGTAAATCCGAGAAGCTTTCCTCGGTAGAATATTCCAGATGGATTTCCTGGCTGTTGGCACCAAGCCAAAATTATATCACCGGTCACACAAGCGCCACCTATGAGAAGAGCACTTTGTGGGTGAAGTGGTTCGTAGTATATGCAAAATAACTTCTACAAATTTGATTTCAGCCAGTAATTTTCGCCGTAAAATATGAACACGGAGAAATTGATTTTATTGGTCCAGCAGCATGATGAAATTTACAATCTTAAAAACGCTAATTATAGCAATCAATTGCGTAGAAATGATATTTGGGAACAAATTGGAAAAACTATGAGACAGCCAGGTATGTATTCAGACTATATTTACTTATTGAAGTCATATTACTTTACGATAATAACGTAAAGGAAGAAATTATTGAATAATAATATTAATACTGAAAGGGACCTGGGTTCGAGCCCCGGGTAAGGCATGGATGTATGTGTTGTATTTCTGCTAAGGTCCTGCCATCCTCACAGACCTTCTACTATGGCATATAAACTGACAGGCTCCTGTCAGATCTCTGTGGCAAGCAGCTGCTTGAGGTGGTATTTATTTAGCCGTCCCATGGCCGAGTGATTAGCGCGCTTGGCTACTGATCTAAGGGACCGGGTTCGAGCCCCGGGTTTAAGGTATGGATGTATGTGTCGTTTTTCTGCTGAGGTCCTGATATCCTCTCAGACCTTCTACTTTGGCATATAAACTGACAGGCTCCTGGGGCGGGGGTGGCTCAGTCGGTAGCGCGCCAGGCTCGTAATCTGTAGTTCCCAGGTTCGAGTCCCAGCTGGGTCAGCGTTGAGATTTATCTCCGCAAAAATTCCCCGCCCTGTCCACGGTCAGTAGGGGACACCGATTGGCTTGGAAAGGCCGCCGTCCATCGGATGGGACGTTAAGCCGTGGCCCCGTGTGCAGGAGAGACATACCCTGTGCACGTTAAAGAACACGCTGGATGGCCTTGAGGGGGGGGGGCTACCATCTGTCTCCCAACAGCTGTTCCAGTGGGTCCCCTCCCCCAACCTTCTCTGAGCCTTCGGGGTCCATATGACCTGGCCATTTAGCCCATGGTGTGCAAAAAAGTGCCGCTCAGAGGTAAAACAACCCAACCCAACAGGCTCCTGTCAGACCTCTGTGGCAAGCAGCTACTTGAGGGGGTATTTATTTTGTATTTATTATAACCCATTCTAAGTAGGGATTATTACCACCATAAATCCTCCTTTTGGATGATTTATAGTAAATCTACTTAAAATTAAGTATATGTATATACTTAAAATTAAATATATATATTATACAAGTAATAAAATACATTTTTTACTTGTATAACCCATTCTAAGTAGGGTTACCATAAATCCTCCTTTTGGAGGATTTATTACCACCATAAATCCTCTTTTTGGAGGATTTATGTTAAACCTACTTAAAATTAAATACATATATATAATAATAATAAAATAAATACCTCCTCAAGCAGCTGCTTGCCGCAGAGGTCTGACAGGAGCCTGTCAGTTTATATGCCATAGTAGAAGGTCTGAGAGGATGGCAGGACCTCAGCAGAAAAACAACACAAACAACCATGCCTTATATATATATACTTAAAATTAAATATATTATAAAAAAAAGACCCCCTCAAGCAGCTGCTTGCCACAGAGGTCTGACAGGAGCCTGTCAGTTTATATGCCATAGTAGAAGGTCTGAGAGGATGGCAGGACCTCAGCAGAAAAATAACACAAACAACCATGCCTTATATATATACTTAAATTTAAATATATTATAAAACAAATACCCCCTCAAGCAGCTGCTTGCCACAGAGGTCTGACAGGAGCCTGTCAGTTTATATGCCATAGTAGAAAGTCTGAGAGGATGGCAGGACCTCAGCAGAAAAACAACCATGCCTTATATATATACTTAAAATTAAATATATTATAAAAAAAAAACCCTCAAGCAGCTGCTTGCCACAGAGGTCTGACAGGAGCCTGTCAGTTTATATGCCATAGTAGAAGGTCTGAGAGGATGGCAGGACCTCAGCAGAAAAACAACACAAACAACCATGCCTTATATATATACTTAAAATTAAATATATTATAAAAAAAATACCCCCTCAAGCAGCTGCTTGCCACAGAGGTCTGACAGGAGCCTGTCAGTTTATATGCCATAGTAGAAGGTCTGAGAGGATGGCAGGACCTCAGCAGAAAAACAACACAAACAACCATGCCTTATATATATACTTAAAATTAAATATATTATAAAAAAAAATACCCCCTCAAGCAGCTGCTTGCCACAGAGGTCTGACAGGAGCCTGTCAGTTTATATGCCATAGTAGAAGGTCTGAGAGGATGGCAGGACCTCAGCAGAAAAACGACACAAACAGCCATGCCTTAACCCGGGGCTCCAACCCAGGTCCCTTAGATCAGTAGCCAAGCGTGCTAACCACTCGGCCATGGGACGGCTAAATATATTGTACAAGTAATAAAATACATTTTTTACTTGTATAATCCATTCCAAGTTGGGTTACCATAAATCCTCCTTTTGGACGATTTATGCAGGATTTATGGTTTTGGAGGATTTATAGTAACCCCATTATAGCCGAGTGGTTAGCGCGCTTGGCTACTGATCTAAGGGACCTGCGAATCGGACCTGGGTTCGAGCCCCGGGTAAGGCATGGGTGGTGTGTGTTGTTTTTCAGCTGAGGTCCTGCCATCCTCTCAGATCTCCTACTCTGGCATATAAACTGACAGGCTCCTGTCAGACCTCTGTGGCAAGCAGCTGCTTGAGGGGGTATTTATTTTATTTATTATTTAAAATGGGTTATACAAAAAATGGGCTCTAAAATGGTGCTCAAAAAAATTCCTCCTTTTGGAGGATTTATCGTTTATATATAATGTCCTCGTTTTTATTTCGTGTGTGTCATGTCCCTCGAATTTTAAATTTATTTATTTATTGTATATTTTTGTTGTATTATAATTGTTGTATATATTTTTGTGTTCTTTGAAATGTTTGTGCTGGGATGACTCACTGTTGTTGTTTTTTGGGGTCTGACGCCACTCCGTGTAAGTGGCGACGAATGCCAGCAGTTGTTTGTGCCGTATATGACTGACTAGCCCGCGGCGCGAAAGTTCGCGCACGAGACTAGGGGAAGGAGTTGGAAGAATCAGTCTGTGCGTTAGCTGTCAAGTGCAAGAGGTCGCGTTCACACGCGTCAAAAGGACGTCGCCTTTCTCAATAGTAACCCTTGGAGTGTTGGGTTGGGTTGTTTCACCTCTGAGCGGCACTTTTTTGCACACCATGGGCTAAATGGCCAGGTCATATAGACCCCGAAGGCTCAGAGAAGGTTGGGGGGAGGGGACCCACTGGAACAGCTGTTGGGAGACAGATGGTAGCCTCCCGTCAAGGCCATCCAGCGTGTTCTTTAACGTTGTGTTGTTTTACCTCTGAGCGGCACTTTTTTGCACACCATGGGCTAAATGGCCAGGTCATATAGACCCCGAAGGCTCAGAGAAGGTTGGGGGAGGGGACCCACTGGAACAGCTGTTGGGAGACAGATGGTAGCCTCCCGTCAAGGCCATCCAGCGTGTTCTTTAACGTTGTGTTGTTTTACCTCTGAGCGGCACTTTTTTGCACACCATGGGCTAAATGGCCAGGTCATATAGACCCCGAAGGCTCAGAGAAGGTTGGGGGGAGGGGACCCACTGGAACAGCTGTTGGGAGACAGATGGTAGCCTCCCGTCAAGGCCATCCAGCGTGTTCTTTAACGTTGTGTTGTTTTACCTCTGAGCGGCACTTTTTTGCACACCATGGGCTAAATGGCCAGGTCATATAGACCCCGAAGGCTCAGAGAAGGTTGGGGGAGGGGACCCACTGGAACAGCTGTTGGGAGACAGATGGTAGCCTCCCGTCAAGGCCATCCAGCGTGTTCTTTAACGTTGTGTTGTTTTACCTCTGAGCGGCACTTTTTTGCACACCATGGGCTAAATGGCCAGGTCATATAGACCCCGAAGGCTCAGAGAAGGTTGGGGGAGGGGACCCACTGGAACAGCTGTTGGGAGACAGATGGTAGTCTACCGTCAAGGTCATCCAGCGTGTTCTTTAACGTGCACAGGGTATGGCTCTCCCGTACACGTGGGCCACGGCTTAATGTCCCATCCGACGGACGGCGGCCTTTCCAAGCCCATCGGTGTCCCCTACTGACCGTGGTCAGGGCGGGGAATTTTGCGGAGATAAATCTCAACGCTGACCCAGCTGGGACTCGAACCTGGGAACTACAGATTACGAGCCTGACGCGCTACCGACTGAGCCACCCCCGCCCCAAAGCTGAAGAGCCTCGAAGCTCCCAAAAAAGAAAGGGGGAGGGGAATGCTCCCCTCCTAAATACGGAACTGCATTAGAGTTTGATTTTTCAATGATCAAACAATATTGGAAAGCAGCTGCTTGAGGAGGTATTTATTTATTTATTTATTTATTTATTACAGTTTCAGTTATATAAATCATTCTTCCAAAAAAAAGAACAATCAAAAGAAGTTAGAACATATCGAAATATTTAATATGTTTATGTTGTTTGATGAAACAATTCATGAAAACAATATTTTGGTTTAAAAAAACTTTATTAACACCTTTTAGATTCGTAACACAATTAAAATTTAAAACTTTTTTCCAAAGAAAATGTCAGTATCGGTCTTTTCCTATATTAGATTGCTAAATATTACAATATATGCCAAAGAAGAGGTCTGATAATCATCAATTACGATGCATCCTTATCGTATAATTTATATTAATATTTTTGCAGGAGCCGTCCCGTGGTCGAGTGGTTAGCGCGCTTGGCTACTGATCTAAGGGACCTGGGTTCGAGTCCCGATGCCGTCCCATGGTCCGAGTGGTTAGTGCGCTTGGCTACTGATTTAAGGGGCCTGGGTTCGAGTCCCAATGCCGTCCCATGGCCGAGTGGTTAGTGCGCTTGACTACTGATCTAAGGGACCTGGGTTCGAGTCCCGTATGCCGTCCCATGGCCGAGTGGTTAGTGCGCTTGGCTACTGATCTAAGGGACCTGGGTTCGAGTCCCGATGCCGTCCCATGGCCGAGTGGTTAGTGCGCTTGGCTACTGATCTAAGGGACCTGGGTTCGAGTCCCGATGCCGTCCCATGGCCGAGTGGTTAGTGCGCTTGGCTACTGGTCTAAGGGACCTGGGTTCGAGTCCCGATGCCGTCCCATGGCCGAGTGGTTAGCGCGCTTGGCTACTGATCTAAGGGACCTGGGTTCGAGCCCCGGGTAAGACATGGATGTATGTGTCATTTTTCTGCTGAGGTCCTGCCATCTTCTCAGACCTTCTACTATGGCATATAAACTGACAGGCTCCTGTCAGACCTCTGTGGCAAGCAGCTGCTTGAGGGGGTATTTATTTATTTATTTATTTTTGCAGGTGACCGATGCAGGGAACGATGGGTACGTGTAAGAGATAACTTCCGAAAAGCACTGAAACTGCGTAAAACAAAGATTGGACAATATGCAACTAATATGAAACCACCAAAATATGAAAAAGAGTTGAGTTTTCTTTTACCTCATTTTTCTGATGGCACCGAAGCACAAATATCAAACGTGCCTGCTCCAACTTCATATGACGAAGATATTCAGTCTGAAAATAATGCTGCTGAATCTGATTGCAGCGATTCTACAAACTGTTCTCATTCAGTCCCAACATCGAGAAATGCAAAAGTAGGATATTCAAGAAAGCGACCCCGTCTATCTCATCCAGAAACACCTACAGTAGCAACCGTGTTCCAAGAGTACTTAAAGTCAAAAGCGAATGAAACGACCAAGACTGCTGATGACCCCATTTCCCACTTCTTCTTGTCAATGGCTAAAACTGTCAAAACCTTTCCTTATTCAGAACAAGTGGAAATTAAACGAAAAGTATTCAATATTGTACACGACGTAGAAAGTAGACTGGCCTCCAAATCCAGTGTTACATCATTGTAAACCTTCATCCGAGTCTATTAGGACCCACCGGGTTGGGTTGTTTTACCTCTGAGCGGCACTTTTTTCCACACCATGGGCTAAATGGCCAGGTCACATGGACCCCGAAGGTTGGGGGAGGGGACCCACTGGAACAGCTGTTGGGAGACAGATGGTAGCCTCCCGTCAAGGCCATCCAGCGTGTTCTTTAATGTTGGGTTGTTTTATCTCTGAGCGGCACTTTTTTGCACACCATGGGCTAAATGGACAGGTCACATGGACCCCGAAGGCTCAGAGAAGGTTGGGGGAGGGGACCCACTGGAACAGCTGTTGGGAAACAGATGGTAGCCTCCCGTCAAGGCCATCCAGCGTGTTCTTTAAAGTTGGGTTGTTTTATCTCTGAGCTGCACTTTTTTACACACCATGGGCTAAATGGCCAGGTCACATGGACCCCCGAAGGCTCAGAGAAGGTTTGGGAAGGGGACCCACTGGAAGAGCTGTTGGGAGACAGACGGTAGCCTCCCGTGAAGGCCATCCAGCGTGTTCTTTAACGTGCACAGGGTATGGCTCTCCCGCACACGGGGCCACGGCTTAACGTCCCATCCGACGGACGGCGGCCTTTCCAAGCCCATCGGTGTCCCCTACTGACCGTGGGCAGGGCGGGGAATTTTGCGGAGATAAATCTCAACGCTGACCCAGCTGGGACTCTCACCTGGGAACTACAGATTACGAGCCTGGCGCGCTACCGACTGAGCCACCCCCGCTCACCAGCATAGTCCATCAACTGAAACAGCTAAGGGTTCATCACCCCAGAGAGCATACAGACCATTTCTGAAACAGTGTACAGCTCAGTACTATCAAAGCAGTCTAAAACATAGCTCATTGTCACTATCAACATCCAATGAAGACACTTTGCAAGTTTTTTCACAATTTGATGAATCGCTGTGTTTTGTCTATTTCAAAATGTGATATACTCCTACATTTTTTCTCAGTTATGTTAAATAATATTCGGCTATAATGTTATTGTGTAGTAATAAAAATAATACAACAGAACCATTGTAATTCTTTTTAAACAGATGATTAAAATTGTAAATTTATATTTTCTTTTATAATTCGGAAAATAGAATTCAATTCACCAGGGGCGGTCATAAGTCTCAATCCTGGAGGGGGCCATTTAGGGACATACGAAAGATTTTGTAGTCAAAAGTGTCATTTCTGGAGTACAAAATCATTTATATATCCTTACATTTGCATTCAGATGACTGAAGGCGTCAGGGTTGGGTTGTTTTACCTCTGAGCGGCACTTTTTTTGCACATCATGGGCTAAATGGCCAGGTCACATGGACCACGAAGGCTCAGAGAAGGTTGGGGGAGGGGACCCACTGCAACAGCTGTTGGGAGACTGATGGTAGCCTCCCGTCAAGGCTATCCAGCGTGTTGTTTTACCTCTGAGCGGCACTTTTTTGCACACCATGGGCTAAATGGACAGGTCACATGGACCCCGAAGGCTCAGAGAAGGTTGGGGGAGGGGACCCACTGCAACAGCTGTTGGGAGACAGATGGTAGCCTCCCGTCAAAGCTATCCAGCGTGTTGTTTTACCTCTGAGCGGCACTTTTTTGCACACCATGGGCTAAATGGACAGGTCACATGGACTCCGAAGGCTCAGAGAAGGTTGGGGGAGGGGACCCACTGCAACAGCTGTTGGGAGACAGATGGTAGCGTACCATCAAGGCCATCCAGCGTATTCTTTAACATTGTGTTGTTTTACATCTGAGCGGCAATTTTTTGCACACCATGGGTTAAATGGCCAGGTCACATGGACCCCCGAAGGCTCAGAGAAGGTTGGGGGAGGGGACCCACTGGAACAGCTGTTGGGAGACAGATTGTAGCCTCCCGTCAAGGCCACCCAGCGTGTTCTTTAACGTTGGGTTGTTTTATCTCTGAGCAGCACTTTTTTGCACACCATGGGCTAAATGGCCAGGTCACATGGACCCCGAAGGCTCAGAGAAGGTTGGGGGAGGGGACCCACTGGAACAGCTGTTGGGAGACAGATAGTAGCCTCCCGTCAAGGCCATCCAGCGTGTTCTTTAACGTTGGGTTGTTTTACCTCTGAGCGGCACTTTTTTGCACACCATGGGCTAAATGGCCAGGTCACATGGACCCCGAAGGCTCAGAGAAGGTTGGAGGAGGAGACCCACTGCAACAGCTGTTGGGAGACAGATGGTAGCCTACCGTCAAGGCCATCCAGCGTATTCTTTAACGTTGTGTTGTTTTACATCTGAGCGGCAATTTTTTGCACACCGTGGGCTAAATGGCCAGGTCACATGGACCCCGAAGGCTCAGAGAAGGTTGGGGGAGGGGACCCACTGGAACAGCTGTTGGGAGACAGATGGTAGCCTCCCGTCAAGGCCATCCAGCGTGTTCTTTAACGTGCACAGGGTATGGCTCTCCCGCACACGGGGCCTTGTGAACTTTTTCATAAACTGGGGGATGGCTACTGACATTAAGCTTAAGGATTATATATTGTACAAGTATAAAGAAAGAATTAAAGAAAAAAGGACTCATTATATTAAATGTTATCGATAATATCAAGTTGAAATTCTCTCCCGCACACGGGGCCTATGTATATTTTTCATAAACTGGGGGAGCACGGCTTAACGTTCCATCCGACGGACGGCGGCCTTTTCAAGCCCATCGATGTCCCCTACTGACCGTGGGCAGGGCGGGGAATTCTGCGGAGATAAATCTCAACGCTGACCCAGCTGGGACTCGAACCTGGGAACTACAGATTACGAGCCTGGCGCGCTACCGACTGAGCCACCCCCGCCCCCAATTCCAAAGGAGAAATTAATCCGAGATTTTAACTTAATTCATCTCAAGAATTGCCAACGTTGATAAACTCGTCACTCGTTCGTACTGTGTCCAACAGTCAAACTTCTGTGGCTAAGGGAGAAGAGATAGGCGTAAACTTTTCGATTCCATAGGCGTAATGTAAACTTTTCGATTGCAACGCCCTCTAAACATGAAAATTCGTGCATTGCAATGAGGCCACATAGCCAGGGAGATGAGCGAGTTCCCTGCATTACTTTTTCCACTGCCGTGCAAGGTTTTCAATTGCTTACATCACGTGACTAATTTTACATACACTTTGACTTTGAAAAATATTCATTTCCAAAATTTCTCCTTTTAGGAGGCACAATCAGTGGCGGCTTACGTATAGGCACTGTGCCACTGCAGCACCCACAATTTCAACTTGATATTATCGATAACATTTAATATAATGAGTCCTTTTTTCTTTAATTCTTTCTTTATACTTGTACAATATATAATCCTTAAGCTTAATGTCAGTAGCCACCCCTCAGTTTATGAAAAAGATACAAAAAACTTTGTATGGAACTCTGCGCTTCACGGTACTAGCGGCGAGGTGTTTGACTGCTGTGCGCATGCGCACATAGGAAGCTACACGCGAGGCTGCAAGGGAGAGAGAGCACTGTCGTTCCCGCAGTGCCGACCCTGGTGTGCTGGTTGAAGGTAGTTTTTTTTTTACTCTGCGTGTGTTGTGCTTAAAAACCGTGTACCATATTCTTGAATGTGATAAAGTGTAGAATTAGATTATTATCCTGCTTCCAGCTATTCTATTTGATTCATTTTTTTTTTCGGTTTTTATTTAAGAGAAAACTTTAACCATGGCCTTGCATCCCCATGAAATAAGTTCTGTGACTGTAAGTGAACTTCAACAGCTTAAGTTTTCACAGCTGTCTCTCCATGAGAAAGTTGTAGTTAAGAAAAGAGGTCGTTCAACACCTGATATTCTAATATCTCAGCCAGGCATAAGCAACAATAAGAAATATATTCGTAGCTTTAATATTATCAAGTTATCAAGTATTTTAATTTATCAAGTTTCCGAATAAATTTTCTTTTTATACATGTTTGTTTCCTTTTACACAATTTTAAAACAAAGGCTAAAAATTTTCTGGAGCAGCATCCCCACTAATTTTAGCTACGAGCCGCCACTGGGCACAATTATAATATTCTTTTCGTTTAGAGAGAAACAGCCGTCCCATGGCCGAGTGGTTAGTTGTGCTTGGCTACTGATCTAAGGAACCTGGGTTCGAGCCCCGGGTAAGGCATGGTCGTCTGTGTTGTTTTTCTGCTGAGGTCCTGCCATCCTCTCAGACCTTCTACTATGGCATATACTGACAGGCTCCTATCAGACCTCTGTGGCAAGCAGCTGCTTGAGGGGGTATTTATTTTATTTATTTAGAGAGAAACTCCCATACAGCCTTCTCGCTCCCCCCCCCCCCCAATGTTTCAAGGGCGAGGGACGGGTCTCCCAAGCTGCAACAGCGGCTTGACAGTGGGAACCATGGAGGATGGTGGTGGGAACCGAGGTTACTGAGACCCTCCCCCTGCGGTCTATATTGCCACTGAACAATGACGAGCCTAAACGAAATTGATGTAATGAAAATTACATAATAAAACAAATATTTACTATGTGCATAATTATAATGGAGGAACGAGACCCTAGCCTCACGGGGCGGGGGTGGCTCAGTCGGTAGCGCGCCAGGCTCGTAATCTGTAGTTTCCAGGTTCGAGTCCCAGCTGGGTCAGCGTTGAGATTTATCTCCGCAAAATTCCCTGCCCTGCCCAGCTGGGTCAGCGTTGAGATTTATCTCCGCAAAATTCCCCGCCCTGCCCACGGTCAGTAGGGGACACCGATGGGCTTGGAAAGGCCGCCGTCCGTCGGATGGGACGTTAAGCCGTTACCCCGTGTGTGGGAGAGCCATACCCTGTGCACGTTAAAGAACACGCTGGATGGCCTTGACGGGAGGCTACCATCTGTCTCCCAACAGCTGTTCCAGTGGGTCCCCTCCCCAACCTTCTCTGAGCCTTAGGGGTCTATGTGACCTGGCCATTTAGTCCATGGTGTGCAAAAAAGTGCCGCTCAGAGGTAAAACAACAACCCTCACAAGTAGTCATTACGTCATAGAATTATTCAAAGTCAATTTGAAATATTCAGTGTGACATATGTGCTTGTTTTTCTCCCACGAACGTCATGAATTTTTGGCTGGCGATCTTAAATAACGATTTGAATAATGATGTGGTTTGGATAAAGAAAATCGTAGTTCTTGATGCACTCAGAATTACGATTTTTTTGTTGTTTAATTTTAATATATGTCAGAGACGAAGAAGCTGCTTTACAAAAATGTTTTTGAAACTGCAATAAAAGATATCTTTTTTTTGCAATTGCGGAGTATTTTTCTTAAATTCTGCAATCCAGACTTTGAGCAGAACCCTGGTTGGGAAAAGTGCTGTAGACCAGTGTCTCGCAAACTGTGTGCCGCGAGAGATTTTCAAATTGACACTAGATATTCCAAAGATTTTATTTTGACTTGACTTGTGTTATCGACGTGCTTTAATAAAAATCTTTCAGATTTTATCAATTGGGATCCTGTAAGTACTCATCAAGCTTTTTCCAAATTTTGGTATTAATTTTTTACTATTTCAAGCCATAGAATGGACAAATATTTAAAACAAACACCGAGTTATGAATTAAAGAACGAGAGCAAATCTTCAAGTAAAACCAGGCTGATGACTTCAACAAAGCGCAAATATAATGACGATTATATAGAGTTTGCTTTTATTCTTTTTTAGGTGTGCCGCGGAAAAAAAATTAGATTCAGTGTGCCGCAGAGTAAAAAAGTTTGCGAGACACTGCCGTAGACTATGAGAATTACAATTTTTTCATTTCCTTAACGAGTAAAAAAATTAAAATTTAAAAATTGCGTCGGCAGTTATTTCTGTATCACGGTTTCTGTAACTAGCAATAGATGGCAGCACACGCAACTTTTTTGGATGATTTTCAAAACAATATTTTATATTTTCTTCAATAAGAACGCAACCCATTGTTGTTATCTGAGAAAGATGAGAAAAAAAGATAATATTTTGTCTGAGACATCAAAATGTACTTCTAAATTAAAATTATTATATTACACTTGAAATTAGCATTTTCATATTTACTGGTGTGACACCTTAGAATAAAAATCATACGTTGCAAGCAGAGCATAGAATTTAATAAAATCGTCGATATGGTGACTTCGGGGGAGCCTAGGGTCACCAGGTCGTCTAAGGAGGAGCGGTATTAGATAGCTCAATCGGACCCATTCGTTTTGAAAAAATTTGTTTCATTTTTTTTTAAATTCCAGTGTTTTTAAAATTTTATTCATTTGCTTTGCAATATAATAATATTTTCAAAACACGATTCTCTCATGCCATAAAACAGCTTTGAGGCGCAATTGTCCGCCGATAAAAGGAAAAATCTATAATATGCTGTCTTGACGACGGTATAAACAATACGTATTAAATTCAACGAACTACGGGCGGCTAATTATTTGATTTTATTTTGCACGTAAACGTCAGATATCGTGGAACGGCTCGTGCCGCCCCAGCACCGCCCTTGGCAACTGCCCCGATGCAAACACGTTCCTACGCCTCTGTCTTTACCCAATAAAAACTATAATTTGCAGCTCGCAAAAGTTGTTTTCCTGTTTTGGTTTTTGTCCCAAAAAAGATTCCCGACCCTGATACAGATCGCGCTATATCAAGGCGAGGACTGATGTAGTGTCGCGGGCCTCTGGGACCTCGTTGGAACAGATCTTTTTAAATAATAATAATTATTTTACAGAAATTCCACAGAATTGGGGAAAACCTATTTTAAGGGTCACGTACGAATTATCAACAAAATTAATACTAAATTCTTGGAAAAGCGACTGAATTCTTTTGTCGCAGACCTGCTTTTGCTGCATCCCTGAAAAACTGTGCCGTCCACCCCTGGCTACATCCATGGTTGACACCTAACATAAAGCAAACCGTAAGATACCAGCAAGCAGGTCTGATGTGAAAAAAAATAAGAGGCAAGAAACTCAATCGAGTCAGAAAAAAAGTAGGGGGGGGGGGGGGGCAAGAGACTGATTTACCGTTGCAGTCAATGTTCCCTCTGAGTTGCGTGGGTGGGCGGCAGAGCAGCAACTGAAATCCTTACGTACCCACAGAATTGTTGACGAGCAGCTGAAAATTTCTTTTGTAAACGTTGCATATTCTTATTACGCATACTAACTGAACGTACCCGACGCTGCCTGGGGCGGGGATTGCTCAGTCGGTAGCGCGCCAGGCTCGTAATCTGTAGTTCCCAAGTTCGAGTCCCAGCTGGGTCAGCGTTGAGATTTATCTCCGCAAAATTCCCCGCCCTGCCCACGGTCAGTAGGGGACACCGATGGGCTTGGAAAGGCCGCCGTCCGTCGGATGGGACGTTAAGCCGTGGACCCGTGTGTGGGAGAGCCATACCCTGTGCACGTTTAAGAACACGCTGGGTGGCCTTGACCAGTGGGCCCCCTCCCCCAACCTTCTCTGAGCCTTCGGGGTCCTTGTGACCTGCCCATGGTGTGCAAAAAAGTGCCGCTCAGAGGTAAAACACCCGAACCTAACCCAGCGCTGCCCGGGTGTCACTTTTAAGCTGTATATTCTTATTTTCACTGCATTAAAGATAAATTTTGAAATAAACCGCCCCCCCCCCCCCCCCCGACACTTTAGCATAGATTTTCAACAGGAAGAAATTTGCCCGAATCGTTGTTGACGTCAGCGAGCACTCCTCATAGCCCGTGACTTAGTTTCTGCGTAAGTTATCGAGATTTTATTTCCGTTACCACAGATTTTGTGGCCCAATGGCTCCCGTGATATTCGTTCGCACGGTCCAAATTTCCTTTCAACGTCCACCATGTGGCCCGGTGATTGGTTTACAAATCAGGTTCTCACTTGGCCCATGGCTTCGTTTCTACACAAATTGTGACAGCTCGTGTCTCACTTTTAATCTTCATATTCTGTTGTTTCCGCACTAAAGATTATTTAGTATTCCCCCCCCCCCCGACATTTTATCAGTTTGAACATGAAGAATTTCCGGTGTTGCAAAAGCCATTGCTGATTCAGCGCGCGCTTTCAGAGCCCATCGCAAACGATCAAGATATTTATTTCGTCAGATTTTGGAATTATGTAATTCACGACGTACTGCACCGAAAGGTCCAAAATTTCGTAGGCCAGTTCCTCCTGCCCGACCCCGTGTTTGGTTAAAAAATCAGGGCTCTAGATTCAACGGAACGCTTCAATAATGCCTTTGGAAACGTGAGGAATCTGGCAACGGAAGCAGATTTGCAGCAGAAGATTTAAATGTTAACTTTTTACGCACAGTTAGGGAGAAGTAAGTGGCAACAATAAATTTGACAGCAATTCTCGTTTCCCGTAGGATTAGCATGGTAAATATTTTTTGCTTTTAGCAAGTCCCCTTTTGTACTTTCGACCTGAAATTTGGCACCTAATCCGGACCACAACCTAAAACATTGTCTGAAAATTTGGAACGTGTACGTTGATTTCCCGATGCCACAGACAGACACCTCTATTATTATATAGATAGATTACAGAAGACTTTTAAAGTGCCGCGCAGTCGTCACGTCGTGTAGAAATGTTTGCTTAGAGCAGTAGCAGGTTCGCACAGCTGTAAAAAAGTTTTTGAGCGAACGCTGATTCCAGTGTAACATTTCCCCCCTCTGTTCCAGATCTTTTAAAAATTTCCTTAAAAAAATGCATGAAATATGTTTAAGGTTAGTAATTTTTTGCTTCTATTAAAAAAGCAGCATGGTCCACTCCCCAGTCCAGCAAGTCTTTCCTAGTATTAATGCTTACAGAAATAACTTGATTTTGAGGCTTCATTTAAAATTACGTGTGAAACATGCATATAAAAAATACAGTACGGAAGACGCATTTTGCTTGAACGTATTTAACATAATACAGTGTATCATAATTATCATAGTTTCCGTTTCTCCACCTCCTCCGGAAACAGATATTATATCCCCGGAAGGGCTAATATTTTATATCCAGTGTTAAATAAATCCAATTTTTCAACTAATTATATAAATGTTTATGAAAGAATATGAAATACCAAGAGGAAGACAGATAAAATCATTTCAATGAATTTAACTTTGAAATGAAGTAGCTACTATTTCAGTTTGCAAATGGCTGAAAATCGTAATTGCATTTATGTATATATTTATCAGGACTTCGTATGTTTGAATGTCAATATGTAACCGATATATAACAACTATTTGTAACTGCATATATTTCACGTTTCCTGCGGATAAGCTATATCAAGCTTCGCGGGAATTTTGTTAACATTGTTACTCTATTGAAGTGTTTCCTGTCTTTTCTCTATTAACTGTATGTGCTATTTGTAAGGAGTATGTTTGTAGCACATGTTCTTATAGCCAAGCCCTTAGAGCTTTCAATGATCAACTCTGTATATGTAAATGCAAAGGAAATAAAGGGTTATTGTTTTTAAAAAAATGGCTTTTCAGAATAGGTGGACGCTCCAGAATCAGTTGAAAAGAGACCCTGTAGTTGACATGGCGACGTTAAACAATACAAATAAAATGTTTAAATGCCCAAGAATTTTGACCAAAAATACTATAAAAGAGTGGATATATTTCTTGTCGTTAAATATATGGAATCTACAAAAAAATAAAACTTTGAAACTAGGAGAAACGGCATCCACCCATTTTTAGCCTGAAGGGATTTCCAAACTGCAACTTCCGTATCAAATCTGGCTCGTAAAGAACGGTAATCGGGCTCTCGAAGCAATTGATCCTGACACACTACCAACTAAGCCACCCCCCACCCCTCCCAAAAAAAAACCTCTCCCTGTTTAGTTCACCATTTTCGTGGGGGTTGGGAGGGTTAAGGGTCAAAACAATAACAATTTATGGTATATTATTTTACGAGAAAAGGAAGATGTATAAAGCTGTATACCGAATTTGGTGGCCGTAACTGTTATCGTTTACGAGCTAGTTCTTTTCCCTCTTTAGGGGGAAGGTAGAAGTTAACAAACCAAACACTTCTGTTGCTTTACGAAAACAGGAAGCTGCAGACCGAATTTGGTGGTCTTAGTTCTTACTATTTAGGGAATCTTGATCAAACTAAATATTCAGTAGAATCAGTGCCTAAGAGAGGCCACTTTACATTAACCTCACGATGAAGGGACTCGAAAATTTTAAAATTAATGCAATATAAATCTTCAGTAAGTTATAAAAATGTATCTTAATAGTTGATTACCTTAACTGCATATCATAAATTGCACATTTTAGTCGATATCATTATTGGGGAGCTTCAAAATTCTAAAATGACCTTGGCGTCGGTTTGAACCAATATGCGATTTTTTTTACCGATCACACTTGGTTCAAACCGAAATAGTAGGGATCTAATAGTTCCCTATCATTACAAATTTGCCTTGGGGTAGTTGGGTTGTTTTACCTCTGAGCGGCACTTTTTTGCACACCATGGGCTAAATGGCCAGGTCACATGGACCCCGAAGGCTCAGAGAAGGTTGGGGGAGGGGACCCACTGGAACAGCAGATTGGGAGACAGATGGTGCCCTCCCGTCAAGGCCATCCAGCGTGTTCTTTAACGTTGGGTTGTTTTACCTCTGAGCGGCACTTTTTTGCACACCATGGGCTAAATGGCCAGGTCACATGGACCCCGAAGGCTCAGAGAAGGTTGGGGGAGGGGACCCACTGGAACAGCTGTTGGGAGACAGATGGTAGCCTCCCGTCAAGGCCATCCAGCGTGTTCTTTAACGTGCACTGGGTATGGCTCTCCCGCACACGGGCCACGGCTTAACGTCCCATCCGACGGACGGCGGCCTTTCCAAGCCCATCGGTGTCCCCTACTGACCATGGGCAGGGCGGGGAAATTTTGCGGAGATATATATATACAGTAAATATTCTGTATTTACTGCATATATATATTACTGTTCTTTTAACTTTTAACAATTCTTTCCCAAAGTAAAAAAATCGTAGTACACCAGAAATTTATACCAATCCTTTATTTCAACAATATATAAAGATTTTCAATTTTAAAAAGATTATCTGAAATAGAAAACTAATGATGTAGATATCACATTATTGCAAATCTTTTTCCGGATTTTGAGGATCAACCTCATTCCATGCAGGAAGTATCATTTTATGTGATAATGTCCTTTTTGCTATATGTGGCCACATAATTGTGTACACCTTTACAGCACCAGCATGAGAAAAATGAAGGCCATCGATCAGAAACCTTGGCCAGTTCTGCAAAAAGAAAATGTATGGAAAATTACAAATATCAGCTATCACTAATATATAAAAGCACTCTAATGAATGCTGAAAGTGAAAAAAACTTCAGTGATTAAACCCTTCCAGTGATCAGCCTGAAAAACTGGTTTACATCCAGAAGCCGTTATTTTCTCCCTGTACTCATCTAAAAAAAAGTTTAACTTTAGAGCATTTTTGCCAAATAACTAATGAAAAGAATTATGCCATGTTATATGCCAAATTAATTAGCATTTAATTCTTGATTTCCTGAAAGTAAAATATTTTTATACTACTACTAGATTACTAGTTTTATTTTAATACCAATTTTTAGAGTCCTGCAGTAAACTATGCATCCAGCAACAAAAATAAAAATTTATTTAAAGAAAAACTAATAGACAGAAATAGTTATAATGCATATGGAATAGAAAGGCTATTTCTGAATAACAAAACAAAATAATTTTTTTGCTTCATGTAAATATTTCTCATGCTTTGTAATTTTTTTTAAGGTACCATAAAAATTTTTGTGAAAAGTCCAGGCTTTTAGCCTGGACTTTTCACCGAGTCAGATAAACAAGTCAACTTTAGAATATTTAAAAAAAAAATAAGCAATCAACAGAAATAGGTCATGTTATATACCAAATTAAACTCCAAATCTTTTAAAAATATAAAATTTTACAAGCACATTAATTTTAATAAGACGTTTTCATAGTGATATAGTGAAAAAAACAGATTGGACTATAAATTTGTTGGGTTGTTTTACCTCTGAGCGGCACTTTTTTGCACACCATGGGCTAAATGGCTAGGTCACATGGACCCCAAAGGCTTAGAGAAAGTTAGGGAAGGGGACCCACTGAACAGCTGTTGGGAGACAGATGGTAGCCTCCTGTCAAGCTATCCAGCATGTTATTTAACATGCTGAGGGTATGGATGGCTCTCCCACACATGGGGCCACGCCTTAACGTCCCATCAGACGTATGGCAGCTTTTCCAAGCCCATCAGTGTCCCCTATAAATTTAAGGCTTAATAATGTTGGAAACATGTTGAAGAAATACAATTAAATTATATATTAATCGAAAGTATAATTTGTCCCAAATAATATATTAATCGAAAGTATAATTTGTCCCAAATAATATATTAATCGAAAGTATAATTTGTCCCAAATAATATATTTATCTGAAACATAATTTTTATTTCTTTTAATAACTCTTTTCAGTGTGGTACATTTTAAAGTACGGGTCAGTGGTATATAAGGTGACTTGGATTGCTCATATTAATGGAATTTTCTGTCCTGTTTATGAAATGGAGGACTTATTTAGACTGATTTTTCTTTTTTTTTTTTCTTTGGGTGTTGAATTTTGGTGGTCGTGGCTAATTGTTGAAAAGTTAGTGCACCAAAGCAAGATAAAAACACGTAAATATCGTCAGAGCGGCACAGCCAAGTCACTGGAGGGGGGGGGGGGGGTAAATCTTTTAAAACAATTGAATTATTTGAATTTAAAAAAATGTAATTTCATTTTTAAATGAAACTTTGCCAGTGGGGGAAGTAAAACATTTCAGTGAATGTAGCAGGGGGGGGGGGGGTGGAAACTTATGCCTAACTTGTCCTCCCACAGGACAACTGATATCCATGCCAAGGAAATTTTGTTTTTGCTTCCATATCCAAGACCTCATTCATTTTCAGAAATTTGTGGAAACGATACAAAATCATCTTTTTCTTTTCTGGAAAATGAAGAAATAATAAAATAAAAATTAACATAGAATCTAATGCAATGTCAAATAAAATATCCATAGAAACAAGTTGTAAGCTGGCCATCAGATATAGCATGAATTCAAAAAAGGTCAATAGATCAACTGACCGAAAGATCGGTAATTTATGGAAATAAATCTACTGAAACGAAAACTAAGGTAATATAAAAAGCATAAATACTAACTTTACAATGGTTATCCAATATATTGGAAAAACACTGTAAACAATCTATTGTGGAGACACTTATAACACACAGAACATAGATAGCACATGCAAGCCACCTGCATCCTCCACCGAAGGCAGTGAACTGTGATCTAGTTGCAGCTGCAGCCAGTCTTGAAATGCCTAAGGTAGTTTTTACTTACAGTTTCGATTTTAAGAGTAAGAATGATGCATAGAAAGCTGGGTGTAAAACGCAAAAAAAAATAGCGGTATGTATTTTGTAATTATGTACTTCCAAAATTATTCGTTTTTAAAAGTGGCAAATCAAACTTGTGAGTTTAAATATGGGGGTTGCTTCAGCAAAAAGCACCATTAACAAACAAATTGGCAATACTATACAGAACTTCTAAGAAATGGTAATCAGATGGCTTTAACAAGTCATTTATATTGCAGTTTAATAAAATATGCATCAAATGAAAAAAGAAAATATTATTTTTCATGTCTGAATATATATTTTTACAAGATACAGTGGACCTTCGTTATAGCGCTGCTCGCTATACTGCGCACTCAGTTATAGCGCAGGCGATGTTTGCGATAAGTTCAAACATGTTTATACAGGTCCGTGCGGCGTTAGTATCGCATTTTATTGTTACTGCGTATTGAGTAATTGTGTATGTATTGAGTTCCTGCATGTATTTTGAATAGTGTTTAATTATTGTATGCATGATGAGTAAAAGAAAAGCTTACAGTGTGAAATTTATTGTGTCGCCACCACGCCGTTCGGTATAACGCGGGTGTTGTTTTCCACCCGACATGCACGTTATATCAGGGGTCCACTGTATATATATATATATAAAAAAATTTTAAAATGGAAATTTTTATTTTAAAATCAATTTTTTTTTGCCCTACTAAATACGTATATAGACCCTCCATAGTAAAGGCACAGATTACCTGTAGAAATAGACTTCAATAGCTAAAACACCTGAAAAAAATTATCACTGACATGGCAGAAATCAAACCTGTAACCTTCTAGATACATGTCAGAGTGCTCTAACCATTAAACCACACATCAGATGCTAAAATCTTCCAGAATAAGGCCTATAAATCATTCACTGAGATGTGGTGGACCTTGCGCCATCTGTACTTCAAGAGAGGCAACTTTACCAATTGTTGTTAATGATTTAGATGTTAATGAGCAGGTCAATCATGCTTAAGCATTTATTATTATAAACCTATCCATAGTAAATACACAGCTTATCTGTAGAAACAGACTTCAACAATAGTTAAAACATCTGAAAAAAATTTTCGCTCACAAGGCGGAAATCGAACTCACAACTCTCTGGATACATGCCAGACTGCTCTAACCATTAAACCATGCAAGGTCTGCCACATTTCAATGAAAGATTTATAGGTCTTATTCTGGAAGATTTTAGTGTCTGATGCATGGTTTAATGGTTAGAGCGCTCTGGTATGTATCTAGAGAGTTGCGGGTTTGATTTCTACCACGTCAATGATAATTTTTTTAAGGTGTTTTACTGCATATATATATAGACATCCTTGACTTATATTTTCAGATTCTATGAAAATATACCTATGGCATGGACATTGGAAGGGTTAATGTTATTGCTTACTAACTTCCTAATGAGTTCCTCACAGTGTCATAAATAATCAGGGAGAAACTTAAATCCATGACTATTTTTCTTCAGTTGATAGTGGATATGGTTCTTTCAGTGAGCACTCTAAATATAAAGGGTGACTAAAACAGGTGACTCACTATTATATACACCGAAGAGCCAAAACATTATGACCAATGCATCTTTATGCAAATCGACGCAACTGCAGGTAAACGACGGTGCATGTAAATGTCATGAAATGGTATAAATAACACCTGATATTGAGCTCTGTTAATCAGTGTTATTCTTGTTCTTCAAATGGGAAAGGCAGTGAACTTAAGTAAGTTTGACAAAGGCCAAATTGTAATGGCAGACAACTGGGTCAGAGCATTTCTGAGATGGCAAGGCTTGTGGAGATTTTCATCACATCCACAGTCAGCCATTGTAAGTACCTTCAAAAAAGTGGTGTGAGGAGGGAAAAACCATGAACCACCGCAAGGTGTGGGCTGACCATGGCTCATCGATGCTAGAGGTGAGCAAAGGCTATCCCATATGGTACAAGCCAACAGAAGGAATACTGAGGTGCAACAAACCTGTAATTTGAATTCTGGTGATGGGAGTAATGTATCACAACATATAGTACATCAAACCCTGCTGAAAATGTGGCTGCATAGCCGCAGGTCACTCCAAGTGCCCATGCTAACCTCGGTTCACCATTGAAGATAAGTACACCCACAATGGGTACAAGCAAGCATCAAAACTAGATCTTGAATGATTGGAAGAAGGTTATCTGGTCAGTTTAATCTCATTTCCTATTGCACCATGTGGATGGCTGGGTACGTGTGCATTGTTTACCTGGGGAAATGTTGGCACTAGGATGCATGTGGGACAAAAACAAGCTGGTGGAGAAAGTGTAAAGTTTTGGGCAATGTTCTTACTGGGAAACTCTGGGTTGTCATTCATGTGCAGGAAACTATGACATCTACCACCTACCTAAACATTATTGGAGACCAGGTATCTCCTTTCATGGTGACTGTATTCCCTCTAGTAGTGCCTTCTTTCAGCAGGATAATGCACCATGCAATATTTCCCGGATTGCTCGAGAATGGTCTACAAAACATGAGGAAGACTTTCAGGTATTGCCCTGGCCTCCAAATTCCCCAGACATCAATCCAATCAAGCATATGTGGTTTGTGTTGGAAAGCACATCTGATAAGCGGTGGCTCAACAATGTAACTTACAAGGGTACATTGATTGATGGTTGAGCCACCACCATCTGCTGATAATGTGTTGGTACCAGATACCACAAGACACCGTTAGAAATCTTGTAGCATCCATCCCTTGTTGGGTAAGAGCTGTTTTGGTGGCATGTGGAGGACCAACATCTTATGTTGAGATGCAATGTTTGAAATAGTCAAAATATTAGGCAGGTGGTCATGTTTTGGCTCTTCAGTGTATACTCTTACCATAAGATGCGACTCACTGCCTCTGGGAAGACACAAAGATTATTAACATTTGGTGTAATCATAAAAGGTTTGTGAGAAATGGAGTAAATACATTCACAAACCATTCGACATTCATCACTAGCTCAGGGACTTTATTGTGACACACTTCGACTGCAGTAATAAACAGCTTAGTGAAAGTTTATTGATATTAATATCATGCTGATTTGTGTTGTTTGCAGACCAGGTTTCCCAAAATGCAAATTAGGCCTAGGAGCAACAGAATTAAAATGTTACAATTTGTTTATTTAAGTAACAAAAAAATTGTCTTTTGAATTCTGGAAGGAATAAAAAACTAGTTACAAATATCCTTGGTAGAAATAGCTACAAAAAACTTATTTAAAAGTTAGGAAATTTTTAACCTACTTTACCATTCACACAACATAGAAATGTTCCACTACTTTTAATAATTTACTGCAATTTCTTCATTCCCAGAACAAAAAAAAAGGAAGAAAAATTCTTAAATATAAAAATTAATAATCTGATTTTTAATTGTTACACATTATGAATATTGTAAACTACATGATATGTATTATGTTGATGTACTTACATGAATATTTTTAGAGTATTTAATAATAAAACTGCATTACTTATCATTAAAATTCCTATATCCATTTTCATCACATTACCACCTTTCTTCGTGGTGGCATGAATTAAAAAAAAAAACAATCATAAGGATGTACTGCCATTTTGTGTGCCTAGGTGTGCATGAGGTGTAAATAAGGTCCTGGTTGTTTGTGTCAATTCCACAATATTGTCCATTAGTTAAATATATCATAAAAAATATAATTTGTGTTTCAGCAATTGTAAGAACAGCCACAGAGAATAACAAATGGTACACATAAGTTTCTGTGAGAGAAGTTAATCATCTCTTAGGCACATTTGCGTCATTAACTGGTGTGGGAGAGTTGATGGAACTGTCGAACGAAAAGGGGTTTGTGGATAATTTCTACCCCTTTATGATTTGTCTGCTTCCAATGTAGCAAAACAGGATACTTTATTAGTACAAAAATTTACTGCACATTTACTGGAAGAAACAAAACACTTAAAGAAAGAAATGCTGCAAATAAAAGCTTATATCTCATTCAAAACGATGTCATGAATAGTTTATATTTTACAGTAAAAAAAAAAGCAAAAGGGCACTTAAAAATGTTTGTGTCAAACTTGCATTTGCATTATCTCAAAATGTATCTATGTACTCATACTCTATAAAGCAATATCCATGATTTCGCACAACTTAGCCAATTTCAAAAATCTTTAACTCAGTAACATATGGCAATCCCAAGATGCTCATAATTAATACATGTTTCAGCATAATTTGAAAAAATATTAAGGGGGCATGTTTGAGAGAGTCAAAGTCAGCATTTTGCACATTGCCCTTGAAAATTTAATTTTTTTATTAAATATACATGTGTTACATTTTTTAAATAATATTTTAAGTCCTTGAAAAAATAAGATCAATTTCATCACATTAGCACAAATAGAATGAGAGTTATAAACATTTAAAAAAATTCAATAGTTCAAATTTTGAGATTTTTGGCACTTTTGAAAGGTTATTATATATTGAACGAGTGCTACAAGCATACCAAAAACCATTGAAATCAGAGAGCTTGAGGTTCAGACACTGCTTTGACATGGAATGACCCTTTAAGGAGATTCAAAATCCTTCACGGTTTCCATATGAGAAAGCAAATAGTAATGTCTATAATATAGATACTTTGTTTATTAAGGTACATTATTAAGTTTTAAACCTAACAGAAAATTCAAATCTTCCTTTTATAAATCATCATCATCCTGCTCAAGCAGTCATGGAGGTCCAACCAGATTGCGCAATTTAGTTCTCCAAGCATATTTGTCCTGAGCTACATTTGCTGCATCTGGCCACTGCACACCAATTCTAAGATATAAGAGATATAAGAAGGTCCTGTTTCACATTGTCTGCCCATTGCATCCAGTCTCCCACTCTTTCTGAAGCCTTTAGGCACTAGTGATAACCCTATTCACTAATCTATAATTATCCATACAGGCAACATGGCCAAACCAATGAAGTCTCTCTCTGCACGATACGCTGTTTAAAGGAGGTTGTTCACTCCTTTGCCTAATCTCATCATTACTTACAAAGTTGAATCACCTAATGCCCAAGATACTGTGTAAGCATCTAGAATCAAAAGCATCAAGTTTCTTGTTATCTTGTTTACAAAGCATCCAAGTTTCACTACCATAACTAACCCTAGAAAGAATCAAACTACACTGCTGGCCATTAAAAGTGCAACACCAGGAAAGACAAGAGATATCAAAGCCATATTTAGTGAATACATAGCTGATGTTACAAGGATCAAATGATTACAAATACAACTCGGTAGACTTGTGGAATACAAAGAAATCAGTATCTTGTGTAGCCACCATGAGTGGCAACTGCTGCTACATCGTCCGGCATTGAGAGGATGAGACATCGGATGTGTGTTTGGGGAATGTCAGTCCATGTAGTTCCAATACGTAGCCAAAGTTCATATGTTGTAGCAGCTGCTGGTGTTTGGTGTGCTATTCATTGTGAGATCATGGACCAGACATATTCTATTGGGGACAGATCTGGTAAACATGCAGGCTAAAGCAGAAGTGTCGCATGGTGGCTATCCAGGAATAGTTGGACAATGCATGCCATGTGGTCGGGCATTGTCCTCTTGGTAAATGGCACCAGAGAGCCCCTGAAGATAAGGTACGACCACAGGCTCCAACACTACAGTGATGTAATGCTGGCTGTTCAAAGTACTGGTAAGGCGTATGACGCATGTGCATGAGTGGAGTCCAATGACACCCCACCCATAACACCAGGGGCCAGACCTGTATGGCCCTGAATCATACATGTCTCACTGAATCATGCCTGTCGTTGCAGTACCACCAGATATGGATTCATCCATCATGGTGCTGCATACCAAAGTGGGATTCGTCTGAAAAGACAATGCGATGCCATTCGCACATCCATGTGCAACATTCTTGGCACCATTGCAGTCACATAGTGATTGTTGTGTTGTAGAGTCAATGTAGTGTGTTGTAGGTATATATAATGATAGCCGAAGTAATGGCTGCCTAACAAAGATGTCCTGATGCTGCAGATGATGGCAAACCATACATGCAAAAACTGGTTGATGTGCAACACACCCATACTGTTCAGCTAAGGTGTTCGATGTGGCTGTACGATCATTCATAGCCATGCGCACGAGATGTCTGTCCTCTTGTTCGTTTGTGTGACAGGGTCGTTGAGATCCCTCACGTCACTGAGTTCATTCCTCCTCTACCACTGACACCATATTCTCATCACTGTGGCAGCATTTCATCCAACATGAGCACCAATGTCTCAGTACGATAATCTGCCTTTCCGTAATCCCACAATTCTCCCTCAATCAAAGTCAGAAACCTGGTTGTATGGATGTCGTGTTCTTTGACAGGGCATACCTGATCCTTCAGTGCACAAGAACTGCAAGCAAACACAATTCCAGCACTTTAGGGGTGGGGGTGGCTCAGTTGGTAGTGCACCAGGCTCGTAATCTGTAGTTCCCAGGTTCGAGTCCCAGATGGGCCAGCGTTGAGATTTATCTCCGCAAAATTCCCCGCCCTGCCCACGGTCAGTAGGGGACACCGATGGGCTTGGAAAGGCCGCTGTCCATCGGATGGGATGTTAAGCTGCGGTCCCGTGTGTGGGAGAGCCATACCCTGTGCACGTTAAAGAACACACTGGATGGCCTTGACGGGAGGCTACCATCTGTCTCCCAACAGCTGTTCCAGTGGGTCCCCTCCCCCAACTTTCTCTGAGCCTTCGGGGTCCATGTGACCTGGCCATTTAGCCCATGGTGTGCAAAAAAGTGCTGCTCAGAGGTAAAACAACCCTACCCAATTCTAGCACTTTATACCAGTTCTTTGTAATCTCCTCTTATACCACTTCCAGGGGGGGGGGGGGTTACTCTCACACATGATGTGCATATGTGCTTTGAATCGTTCACTTGTTTTCCCATGGGCTGCCCATCTTGCATATTTTGGGACAATCTGATGAGTTCTTCCTGGTGTTGCACTTTTAATGGCTAGAAGTGTATTATCAGTCCAATTTTAGTCTTTAGGTGTATATGCCTATTTCTCCACACTCCCCATAGATTTTTAAAAGTCCCGGCAGCAATCCCTGTCATCTGTTAATCTTATGGCACATCAACAGTATCTGTTACATAACTCCGAAGATAACTAAACTGAGACACTCTCTCAAGGATGCAGCCGTTTCAAAGCACCATCTGCGTGACCAATTTTCATCACTTTAGTTTTCTCTGTTTATAACCAAACCTACTGCACTACCAGTCGCATCAGCAGTTCAAATGAAAGAGTTCATCTTATCAACATCATCTGTCAAAAGAGCTAAATCATCAGAATAATCTAAATCAGAAATATTCAGATCTCCAGACCATTTAAGGCTAAAATCTTTCCCTTGCAGTGAATTTTCCCTTGTTGAACCATAAGCAATGCTTAACCAATTGCTACAAGCCTTACCAATTCTCACACAAGACTCAGTGTTATTATACAGAGCTTTCATTATGTTAACCAACTTGTCTGGTATGCCACACAATCTCACAATCAACCACAAATTATGGTGATCAACAGACACAAAAGTGTAACATAAACAAAAATAAGCACAAGAAAACTACCTGTAAAACATGTATGGTACAGCATTATTGAGAGTTCACATACACTGAAACCACAGTATCAATATGAAAAAGACTGGAAATTATTTTGCATATCAAGATCACCGGCAGCACTAAAATTGTATTTTTTTACTTATTACAAAATTATTAATTTGCGAATTTTGTCAGCTACATGAAATTATTACATGAGAAGAAAAACAATCATGCTATGCATACCTCATCCTTTATCATCTCACTGCATAAATCTATTACATCAATACCACATTCCTGAGCAACTGTGCAACACGCTTCAACATATTTAAACACTGTATCATCATTTCTCACTGGTACTGGACGACCTGTAACAAAAATACTGGAATTCAAAACCATATCAATATATTTTAATTTTAGTCATATTCAATAATGTACCATATATATATATATGCAACTCTACTATATAAATACAAATGAGCATTTATGCATACTCTAAAATGAAATTATTTCCTGAATAGCAACTCATTAGGATATATTTTTGTTGACTCCATTGAACATTCATGTAATATTAGCCATATTATATATATATAACCATATAATGCCCTAAATCAATAGTTCTCAATTGGTGTGTTGTGTCTAAAGTCCAGGTCTATCACAACATTTAAAGGAAATAATAATACTAAATAAAAATTTGTACTTTGGTATTTTTTACAATTTTCTTATTATGATTTGTGTTTTGTGAAATGTTGAGTTTAACATGCATTTTTAGCTAAATTGAATTTTATGTTATAAAAGAAAATTGAAAAAAAAAAACTTTACTACAGGTATGTACAGTATAAGTGGACTGTTTCGGAAGTGCGTCAAAGTATGAATGGACTATTTCAGAAGTGTGTTGCAGCATGAATCAGAAGTGTCATGCAGTATGATTGGACTATTTCAGAAATATGCTGCCAAGAGAATAGGACCAAGATACACTGCCCTAGATAGTCAGAAGCATCGAGCGTCTATTTATCTCCTTTGTAGAGTCTGAGTTTCACCATGCCTGAGACTAAACAACTCTTACCACTTTCACATTTTTCATGTTCAAAGTTGTCTAACAACCAAATACAGCAACTGTTTCTCAAGATAGATAGGCTTGAGTGATTGTAATAATTTTGTGTTTATGTATGTACACTTTCATCATATTGCAAAATTAAAAGTAGTTTTGTTAAAAAAAATTATGCAAAGAAATTGGAAGTTAACTTTTTTACACTATAAAAGTTAACTGGCCTGTTTAATGTCAGTAATACATCCAAAGTTAGCATCTCTACTTTGCTGCATATTCCTATACTTTATTTCACCTTGTTTCTGATGAATCCATAAGCACTAATATCCAAACAATAAAGTCAGAAATTTTTTTCATATTTTTTCTCAAAATCAATTTTGCAGAAAAGAAAAAAAGAAATTTTAAATTGCTACATCCAAAAAAAAAAGGAATCATTCATGTCTATTTTTTTGGAGTGTGAATAGCATTAGAAAAGAATTTAATCTGATTATTTAAACATATTTGGTTTTTAGCAACATCTGGTTATTACAAACCAGATTTTCTTGCAGATTTATGGTGCTCTTAGCAACTAAGGCTATAGTGCACATATTCTAAAAGTTCAATTATTTCAAATATAGCAAATTCCCTCAGTGCCTCTATTGCACAAACATGACCTGAAAAGAATGATATGGAACAAAAGCTTCTTAGTTAACATTTGTGTACAATGAACACTTGAGTAATAATTATGTCACATGTTGTCCACAATTTCAGATGTTCCATTACAGACTTTGGAGGTAATGGTATTCAAAAATTGTCTTCATTTTCAATTTGCTTTTAGAATTTAATAACTTCCTGCCCCTCCTCCCTTTTTTTTAATCTTGATTCTTCTCCAGGTATCTGACAAGTATTGGAGGCTTTACTGTGAACAATACCCACGGAAAAAAACAAGACAAAATAAAAAACTTAATTTTCATTCTTGGCAGAATTCATATATTTTTTCATTATTCTTTCATTCTTGCAAGAAACATATACTGTTTCTTGCAAGCAAAGAATGCCCACTCAAGATTACCCTGTTCTGTGAGGACACCAAGAAAGTAACATGATTTAGAATCTTCATGGTCCATATATTTTTTTTAATGTTAGGATATCTAAAAAAATTAAATAAATAACAGAGGTATGGTCAATGATATTAAACAGCCAATTGATCACAAGCATGGGACATACTAAACCTTTATCTGCTGGATGCTTAGGTCACCATTCTGGTAAGAATATCAGAACCAAACTGAACACTTTCAAGTACCAGCAAAGCTGGCTTGTCTAAGACAGCATTAATCTAGAGTAAAAGAACAGCCCCACAACCTGTCCTTAGTCAAAAAGGGGACACCAATGGTTTTGGAAAGGCCACTGTCGTTGGATGATCCTGTGTGCAAAAGAGCCATATCCTGTGCACATTAAAGAACACACTGGATAGCCTTGACAGGAGGGTCTTGATAGGAGGACCCATCTGCCCAGTGGGTTTTCTTCCCCAACCTTTTCTGAGCCCTTGTGGCCTGCCATTTAGTCCATTGTGTGCAAAAAAGTGCCCCTCAGAGGTAAAACAACCTAACCTCCTAAAGGTACCTCTTATTTCTAGGAGCATTGCTGACTCAAAACTAGTATCTGAGAGTTAAAATATATTTATATCTGAGAGTTTATCTGAGCCATAAAAAACAGAGTGTGTAGAATTAAATAAAGATTAAAGTAACTTTATAAATGCTATAAGTACTGAACTAGGCACCTGGTATCAGGAAAAACAATCAGCTCATTGACAACTAATGGAGTAAATGATGGTGTATATCAGTGCAGTGAAGTTCAGGTTAATTAATCATACCTGTAGTGGCTTGGTTACTGCATTCCACCTGAGAGCCTCTTCAGTTGTACAGGTGGAAAAAGTCCAGATTGTGTGCTGTTTTTCACAGGAGCTGGCACTTTCACAGGTCTGGTGTTGCTGCTTTTCTCTTGTTGGGGACGGAGAGTTCTTTCATGCTGCGATGCTACTAATCAAAATAACACCATAGCACGAAAGAACTCTCAGTCTTCACACAAGTGGAAAGCAGCAACACCAGACGTGTGAAAGTGCTAGTTCCCAGGAAGAACAGCACACAATCCGGACTTTTTCCACTAGTACAACTGAAGAGGCTCTCAGGTGGAATGCAGTAACCAAGCCAATACGGGTACGACTAATTAACCTGAACTTCACTGCACTGATATACACCATCAGTCGGGGGGCAGGGGTGGCTCAGTCGGTAGCGCGCCAGGCTCGTAATCTGTAGTTCCCAGGTTCGAGTCCCAGCTGGGTCAGCGTTGAGATTTATCTCCGCAAAATTCCCCGCCCTGCCCACGGTCAGTAGGGGACACCGATGGGCTTGGAAAGGCTGCCGTCTGTTGGATGGGACGTTAAGCCTTGACCCCGTGTGTGGGAGAGCCATACCCTGTGCACGTTAAAGAACATGCTGGATGGCCTTGACGGGAGGCTACCATCTGCCTCCCAACAGCTGTTCCAGTGGGTCCCCCCCCCCCCCCCCCCAACCTTCTCTGAGCCTTCGGGGTCCATGTGACCTGGCCATTTAGCCCATGGTGTGCAAAAAAGTGCCGCTCAGAGGTAAAACAACCCAACACCATCAGTTACTCCATTAGTTGTCAATGAGCCAATTGTTTTTCCTGATACAGTGACTAGTACAGTACCTAGTATTTATAGAATTTCTTTCATCTTTATTTAATCAGCCATTAGTTAATAAAGGTATTCTATGTACTCATCTATTTGGGACTTGCAATAAATGGGAAACAGCTGTAGATTCAACCTCAACATAAGCTTATTAGTGCACAAAGTACATATCCATGATCAGAGCCAACAGAGAGTCTTTGTTGTAAAATTGATCACTCCTCCTTGTTTACTCAGAATTAATGTAAAGAGCTAAATTACAGTCTGATTGGATTTCTGTTGTCTATAGTGGTTAGCACGCTTGGCTACTGATCTAAGGGACCTGGGTTCGAGCCCCGGATTAGGCATGGATGTGTGTGTCGTTTTTCTGCTGAGGTCCTGCCATCCTCTCAGATCTGTTACTGTGGCATATAAACTGACAGGCTCCTGTCAGACCTCTGTGGCAAGCAGCTGCTTGAGAGGGTATTTATTTATTTTATTTTTATTATAGCTATTTGAGAATGATATATGCATTATAATTCCAATTTATTCTATCTGACTCCCCTCTGATAAAATTGTGTGAAAGACCACTTTCTACTTCTGCATTGTACAGGTGTCATAATTACAAATTCAAAACATATTAGACTCTGGTGTAGACTATATTTTCATACAAACAGCCAAATGTTAAGATGAATTTTAAAAAGAACTGAGATGTAATGAATCTTAGAAACTATTAAAGTTTACAGCAGATTAGGTAACAAAAAGAAATCAACTTTAATAAGAGTAGACAAGAGTTCATAAAGAAATCTGGCCTGTACAGATATCAGATTTCAGTTAATTATTATATTTTAGAAAGAACTGATATTGCAATCAGGAGAAGGCAAAGTAGAACAGCTTTCCTAGACTCTTTGATTTAGAACATTAATTTTGATTTCCTAACTATATATAAAATTATCTTCATTTCACTGCATACATTCTTATTCCTCTAGTTTTCCTGTATCTTGGAACTCTGTTTAATGTCAGTTGAGGAAACTAACTTTAAATACCATTTTTTGAGCAGAAAGGAAATACATACCCACTTCAATGCAATATGTTTTGTATGCATCATGGGAATATGGAGGAGGAGTCATCAAAAGTATTTTCTCTTTTCTTAAACCTATTGACTAACAGAAATCATGAAAAAGCTTATTAGTTCATTACATTTAAGTTCTTTAATATCATCAGTAACTGATAAAAGTACCATGAACAAAATATGTTCGAGCTTTCGCTTATAATATAAAATATTAAATCTTTAAGGTTGAAAATATTTCTACAAATTGCACTTCAGTATCTTTGAATTTATTCAATCATTTAAAACATATAAATATGTAAAATAACAGAAGCATAACTGTGAATTGGATTAAGCTAGACCAAATTAACTTTTTGCAGGGTCAGACCCATAGTTCAGCAAAGTTTTGAGGTAACTTCTGTAAGGATATAGACTGTGACACCTGCTCACTAATTGCTCATCCAAGTACAAGTTGGCTGTGCAAAAAATTGTAGGGGCAATTTTTATACTTTTCAATTTTGTTTCTCTCAAAACCATATATTATTATACTGACAGTAACCATACCACAAAAGTGCAATTGCAAAATATTTACTCTGTTAATGAAATGCATATACATAAATCTATATTAAAATACTGCATTGTGAAAAATGCAGCTATAACCTATATGGAATTACACTTCATGTAAGCAAAAGTAACGTAAACTATATGTGTAAATTTAAGGTCAAATTGTAACATTTTGGAAAAAATTTTAAAGCTTGAACTAAAACTACTTGGAACTTAGTTTTATTCTATTTTTCAACCATTCTCACAACTATAATATGAATCTTATCTTACCTAATTGCCCAGAAATACATGCATTGTTTTCACTATTCTTTTGTTTCTGAGGGCTGCTGTAAATACAGAGCAGCCACTAAAAAGAAGAAATAAAAAAAATAATCAATTCAGAGAGCTGCGTGGCTATGAAGCAGCCACTAAAATGAAGACACAAGAAAGAATAATCCATTCAGAAAGCCACCTGTGGCTGTGGAATAGCCAGGCACAAGGGTCCCCAATGCCCCAGTTCGGTAGAGGAGGTGATCCATTGGGGAGCTATCACAAGTCTTGGAAACTTCTCAACAAGGCCATCCAGAGTGTTCTTTAAAATACACAGGGTATGGCTCTCCTGCTCCAGAAGCCATGGCTTAATGTCCTCTCTGATAGACAATAGCCTTTACAAGCCATTGGTGTTCCCTTTCTCACTGAAGGTAAAGTGAGGGTAGAGAAAGAAACATAAATGTAGATTGGGTGAGCACTGGACACAGGAAAATCAGGGTAGCCTGGCATGTTACTGCCAGAGACAACTCTGTACCAACAGTGTTTATACAGGCATGGCATGTTGCTGAGTAAATTATTTCAATGGTAATTCTTTCATCCTTGAGAACTCATGCAGGCAAGGAGTGCAAGAGGCAGTACAGAGACCATGGCAAGGAACTCCTATGCACTTCACAGCTGACTTGAGCAGGCTCAATTTACAAGAAGATGGTCACCATATGCATAGCCACAAATTGAAATAAACCACTGTATCATAAAACTGATTGAATTCCTTTCATATAACATATTTCATGAAACTGTTATCTTGTTTTACTGTGAATATGGAAGCATTTATTCTGGCTGTTTTTGAATAATATACCAATATTCTGGGTTGTTGGTTGGTTGTTTTACCTCTGAGCAGCACATTTTTTGCACACAATGGGCTGAATGGCCAGGTCACAAGGACCTGAAGACTCAGAGAAGGTTGGGAGAGGGGACACAGGGCCATGGCTTAATATCCCATCTGACAGATGGCGGCCTTTCCAAGCCCATCGGTATCCCCCATTGACTGTGGACATGGGGGGGTGGGGAGTTTTGCGGCAATATTCTGGGCTTGTAATGGTAGCTAGGCGTAAACTGGAAGGAGAGCTGTGTACCAATCCCCAGTGATGATGCACAGAATCGGCCAGGTCTAGCACCTAATGTCCGACCCCGCCTTCTCGTGGTGCAGGCCGTTAGTACCTTTCAAAAGAGATATTCTCTTTTGGAAGGGGACGGAAGGGAAGGGCTGCCAGTTCAGTATGGCCTACTGATCTGGTCATCTATGGCCACTTTTTTCTTTTTTTTCAACCCTGCTGAGGAGTGGTCAACTTCACAGGGTCCTGGTGCTGACCATTTATACCTACTAGACTGGACTTGTTTATGGATTTGAGCTTGATTATGGATCCTGGACTTGCTGCACTGGTGGGCCTCTGTTGAGGGAGAGTCTGCCGCTGTGTTTTCTGTTTGCTTCTGGGTTGCCAGCTCTAAGTGAACAGAGGCATGGGATACCTTATATCAGCTGGTGGATAATCCTAATCAGAGGCCATCGCAGGTACCTGAACCTTACTTAGCTAGTTGGGCATCGTCAAGCCTAAACTGGAGTAATGTGTCTCAGGCAGGTCATATGGTTCTCGAAAAAGTCCACTTGAAAAGGTGGTGCCTGAAGTTCCTACCAGCATCAGTGACTTCAGCCTTTAACGGAGGAGGAACAGGTCTTTGCCCCATGCCTGCGATCAGGGGGCTGTTTGATATTGTTGGCCCTACCAATCTCAATAAACCTAATTTCTTTAAAAATCCTACCAATCATTTTCTCTCTGCAGGAACATGGAACGTGAGGACATTACATAGAGATTATTCTCTTGATGTCCTCATGCAGGAATTCCAGTGCTATAACCTAGATATTCTAGGCTTGCAACAGACCAGATGGACAGGTAAAGGTGAGATACTTAAAAATAACTTTAAATTTCTCTTTACAGGGAGGGAGGATGGATAGCATCACCAAGGCGTGGGTCTGCTGCTCAGCAGACATGCTAGTGATGCTCTTCTAGGATATGAGTGCATTAATGAAAGGTTTCTTACAGCAAAATTTCAGACAAGCATTAAAGACTTGAATGTTATCTGCTGTTATGCCCCCACTGAGGATTCTGATGAGGATGAGAAGGATAGGTTTTACAGACAACTTCAGGATATTTTGAATTCTGTCAAGAAAGGAGATATTACCCTTGTTCTTGGTGACTTCAATGCCAAAGTTGGTGCCGACTCTGACCTTTGGGAAGGAGTAATAGGCCCTTTTGGTATTGGTAGCTGCAATGGCAATGGGCAATGTCTCCTACAGGTAAGTAAACTAAATGGTTTCAGAATAACTAACACATATTACAAACACCGCGACATACATAAATACACGTGGGTTTCACCTGATGGGCTGCATAAGAATATGATTGATTATATATTAATTAACAGCAAATGGGCTAGTTCTGTTAGAAATACCAGGGCATATAGGGGAGCTGAAATGGGATCTGACAATTACCTTGTTAAAAGTGTCTTGCAACTTAAACTTAAAAAGTGTTGTGCTAGGGTTAAAAAATTTACCTTTAATACTGAAGCTCTGAAAGACCCAGTTATAGTTAAAGCTTACCATGATAGGTTACTTAGTCATTATGACAGTCATGGTTTGCTTAATACTGAAGTTGAGGAAGAATGGAGCCATTTTAAACAGGCTTTTTTGGAAACTAACAGTACTCTTTTAGGGAAAAAGGAGCAGAGGAGGCAGAATTATTTAAGTGATAAGGCACTTGAGCTTATTTCAGAAAGAAGGAACTGCAGGAATGTCCTTAATCAGTACCCTACTAGTCCTAATAGAAAGTATTACAAAGAACTTAATAAACATGTAAAGGATCAGTTAGCTACTGATAAGAATCTTTGGCTTGATGGCCTTGCTGACAAAGCTGAGGAAGCAGTTAGACAGCACAACAGCAGAGAGCTGTACCAGATAGTTAATGTTTTGTGTGGTAGAAAACGAACAGGTATACAGGGATTGAAGGATAAACAAGGCAAGGTTATAGAAGGTGAGGATTCTGTCATGGCTAGGTGGGCTGAGCATTTCAGTGATGTTCTAAACAATGTGGTTAGTTCTACTCGCATTGTTTGCAATGATGATAGATGCATTGTTGGCTTTAATGTTGGCCCTATAACACAATCTGAAGTTAGTTTGGCTATTTCTAAACTTAAACTTCATAAATCCCCAGGGGTGGATGAAATTACTACGGAAATGCTTAGAGCTGGGAATGTTTCAGTTACCATTTGGATGACTGAAATTTTGAATAACTTTTATGATAAAGGCATGGTTCCTAAAGATTTTACCAGAGCTATTATTATCCCTATTTTCAAAAAAAGTGATCGCAGTTCTTGTGATAACTATAGGGGTATCAGCCTACTCTCTGTTCCAGGTAAAGTTCTTTCCATGATTGTGCTTAATAGAATTAAGAATCTGGTTGACAGGCAATTGCGTGATGAGCAATGTGGATTCAGAAGTGGTAGGGGATGTGTAGATCAGATATTTTCACTTAGGCAGATTCTTGAGAAATGTTTAGAGTTTCAGAAACCTTTGGTTGCTAGCTTTGTTGATTTCAAAAAGGCTTTCGACTCTGTTGATCATCATAATTTGTGGTTGATTGTGAGATCATATGGTATACCAGACAAGTTAGTTAACATAATGAAAGCTCTCTATAATAACACTGAGTCATGTGTGAGGGTTGGTAAGTCTTGTAGCAATTGGTTTAGCATTACTTCTGGTGTTCGACAAGGGTGCATTTTGTCTCCTTTTCTCTTTAGTTTGGTTGTTGATTATGTTATGCGAAATTCACTTCAAGGGAAAGCTTTTGGCCTTAAATGGGCTGGAGATACGAAAATTTCTGATTTAGATTATGCTGATGATTTAGCCCCTTTGGCAAATGATGTTGATGAGATGAACTCTTTCGTTCGAACTGTTGATGAGACTGGTAGTACAGTAGGTTTGGTTATAAACAGAGAGAAAACTAAAGTGATGAAAATTGGTCAGGCAGGTTGTGATTCAGTTAATCTGAATGGTTGCAGTCTTGAGCAGGTGTCACAGTTTAATTACCTTGGGAGCTGCGTAACTGATACTGGTGATGTGCGGCATGAGATTAACAGACGAATAGGGATTGCTGCCGGGACTTTTAAGAATCTATGGAGATTGTGGAGAAATAGGCGTATACACCTAAAGACTAAAATTAGACTGTATAATAGTTTGGTTCTTTCTAGGGTTAGTTATGGTAGTGAAACTTGGACGCTGTGTAAGCAAGATAACAGGAAACTAGATGCTTTTGATTCTAGATGCTTACGCAGTATCTTGGGTATTAGGTGGTTTAACTTTGTAACTAATGATGAGGTTAGGCAAAGGAGTCTGCAACCTCCTTTAAGCAGCATATTGTGCAGAGAGAGACTCCGCTGGTTTGGCCATGTTGCCCGTATGGATAATTATAGATTGGCGAATAGGGTTATGAACAGTGTGCCTAGAGGCCTCAGAAGGAGGGGGAGACCTAGGATGCAGTGGGCAGACAATGTCAAACAGGACCTTGTTAGAATTGGTGTACAGTGGCCGGACGCAGCAGATGTAGCTCAGGACAGATATGCTTGGAGAATTAAACTGTGCGGTCTGGTTGGACCTCCGTAGCCCATGGCTGCTTGAGGATGATGATGATTCTGGGAGTGGCAAAGGAGTCTCTATAAGGGTTGAAAATATCCTGTTCAAAAGCACATCATGTTGGGTTGTTTTAGCTCTGAGTAGGACTTTTTTTGCACACACGTAGCTAAATGGCCAGGCCATGAAGAACCCAAGGGCTCAGAGAAAGTTGTAGGAAGGGGACCCACTGGACAGCTATTAGGAGACATGAAAGCCTCCCATCAAAGCCATCCAGCATGTTCTTTAACATACATAGGGTACGGCTTTCTTGCACACAGGACTACAGCTTTATGTCTCATCCATGGAATAGTGGCATTTCCAAGCCCAATGTGTCCCTTTTTTGACCAAGGGCAGGATGGGGGTTTAGTGGAGATAAATCTCCTCTGGCCTAGGTGGGACTCGAAACTGGGAACTAAAGATTATGAGCCTGGCACACTACCAACTGAGCAAACCCAGCCCCCATCATTCAGGAGTTAAGCAGTTCAGCAGGTAGAACAAATAACAATACCCAGCACACCTTTAATAAATTATATGTACATTCTTTTATATTAAAACAATATACTGAAACTTGAGTATTGTGCATAAATGGCATCCAGAAACATAAATGCAGGCTAGATGTTGAAGAATGTATGCTCCATATCATAGAGGCAACCTCAGTATGTGGATCCAGTGGTGCTGGTGCAGGTTTGTGAACCTCTAACTTTGTATGGAACACAGCACTCATCATAGCTTACGGTGCACTTGTTACTACATCTAATTGGTGAACCAAATGGCACTGATACAAGCCAAAAGATCAAAACATTCCACCTTCTGCAAATGGCTGCAATGCCAATATGTTCAGTACCCAGCTTTTTTGCCTAAAATGTAACTGATGAATACTCATTTACACAGAACAATATTCTGAACCTTCACAACCAGCACAGTAGTCAAATGTCAATTCTGCCTCCACAGCCATTAACAATGATTTACTCTCAAAGTCATCAGAGGAAAAACTTATCGGCCAATACCAATTACCTGCATATTTTAGAGGTTCAAAATATCTGTTTCCTTTGTATAGAGATACACATTCTACTGGAAGATGTGCCATTAGCCATATATTGCCACATATGGCTTTGTATGGCAGCATGCCACCTACTACACATTTTAGTGTGCACATGTAACAGTGGCTCCATCATCATTATAATCACCACTGCAGTGGATATGGGCTGGACACTCTTGTGAACTGGCCTACATGTTTGACTGACTGAATTCTAAATTTTTACCTGCTGGGGAGATATGAAAGAATTAGGGTAATGAAAGCCAATGAATATCAATAGGACCTATGATGCTTAATCCAGGATGCAGCAAACAGTATTTGGTTAATGGCTCTTATATTGTATCCATAATTTTTTTCCACTTCACTTTCTTCATAAATATTCTACATACAATTAAAAAGACCTTCTTGCTCAAAAATTAATTTAAAATAATTTAAAATATTCTACATACTGGTCAATGCCAACCTGCACCAGAATTTCTTCCTCGCAAGTAAGAATGTCAGTGTCAACTGTGGCAACAGTTGCACTATAAAATTCTCTAATTCAGAAAGTTTTTTTTGGTTGTTTGTTTGGGATTTTATGGTACAAGAGCAACAATGGCTATGTTGCACTGGTTCATAGGAAAGAGAAGTGGGAGTGGGTATGTTTGATCCTCAATGCAGCACTGTAGGTAAAAGTCTGGTGAGGTTAAAACTCACACAAAGTGCTTGCTTCCTGTGAAATCAGCCATTTTACTTTGTAACTGTTATCAGCACTATAAATGGAAAATAGGACAACTAAATGTGCAAAAGAAAGCTTCCTCTGTCTTCCAATGCAATCTGTTTAATATTCACAGATCTATTCATTATGGAAATAGAATTTTGAAGATAGAATTAACCAAAATTGCATGCAAATTTAAAAAGACCATGTAAAAAAAAATTAAAGTTTACATATATAATTATAAGGTATTTTCATTTACAGTTGTTTGTTTGTTTGTAGTTTTATGGTGCAACAGCAGT